>NQII01014924.1:0-16665 GCA_002778355.1 Clitarchus hookeri | reverse complement strand
CAAGTGTTCCAGACAGCCAATCACCATTCACACAGCCATCCTAGGAAAAATTAACAAATCGATATGGAGTAATAAGATTGTTAGTACATTAATTTTTTTTTCTTCCATCCTGCCGGTATTAAAATATATGATGGGGAGTCAGATGTATAAAACATTTCAAAGATTATTTTTTTCTGCAATTATAAAAAAAATAAATTTAACATATAATTAATTTTGTTAGCATGTAAATGTCGAAACAAATAGTCATAATAAAAAAAAAGAATGAATAACTGAGATTTTAACCTGCAGTTCACAATGTGTGTTGTCTCAAACGTGATATTCCTTTCGCAGTAAAGGTTTTATTTGAGACGATAATCTGCAACGCGCATGCGCGGTAAACCTGGAAACAGTGTACTTCGATGATCCTTCGACGAAAGTTAGTCCCACTCTAGTCGGGGTTTATGAATACGATTTAGTTAGTCCACCCTTAGCCCGGATTGACCTCAGACCAACTCCGAGGAAGATCATCTCTAGATCATCCTTGTACGAAGATCTGACTGTGAATAAGGCCCTTAGTAGCGGTGCCAACGAACTTCCTGCGAAAGTGCAAACTTTCTGGAGATTACGTGATTCTTTTGTCTTTATCAACACACTCTTTTTTTCAGTTTTTTTTTGCGTGTATAAGTTGAGAAGTTCCCGCTCAATTCAGAATTTTATAATTATTTGCTAGGAAATATATATCTGTTAGAATAAATAGCATTGTCAGATTAATACGTTCGAAATTTGAATGAACCTGAGCTGCGGGAGAGTGATTAACTGTCATTTAACGAAATTGTATCCACAGCTTATGTACAACTGTTTTTTTGTGTAAATACTTCTATATTATTTGCTTTCAAAATATTATGTAGAGCTAAATGAAATTTACTTTTGCATTAGAAGTGAACATAATTATCATGGTATCTGGTTGCAAAAAAAAATATTTTGTATTACTTGTAACCGATTTTTGGACACAGATTTGCATGTACGTATACGCTTTTCACTGTAAAGTGAGCACTTTTGAAGCCCTAGTTACTTTTTCCTTTCACTTATTTCTTATCCTTTGACCACCTTTTAAAATAAATATTGCCAGTGTGTATATTCCACCGCACTCATAAATTAACGTCAAAGGCTAAAATGAAATATATTTCTTGACTATTATTCAAAATGAGAAGGCTTTCAAAAGTGCTCACTTACCGCGAATAGCCTATAATATAATTTTAACTGATCTACGGCATAATAAACTAATTTTTTATTTATATTTCCATAGTAAAATTATGTGCCTTCTTTCTTCGTGCTATTTTCTTGCAAGTGTCCTCTTTTTTTCAATACCAGTTACTTGAATGTGTCCTCTTTTTGAGTACCGCATACACAATCGAATCACATTATTATGACCACCTGCTAGTATCCAGAGTAACCGCCCTTCGCAGCACGGACGGTACCTAGACGAGCTGGCAGTGACTCAGTCAGGTGCTGATAGGTCTCCACGGGTATCTGGAGCCATGCTGTCTGCAGTGCGTCCCACAACTGTAGAAGGGTGCGTGGCGGAGGAGACAGATGGCGAACACGACGATCGAGGTGGTCCCACAGATGTTAAATTAGGTTGGGATCCGGGCTGTTTGTTGGCCAGGGAAGAACTTCGAAGTCCTGATCATGCTCTTACATCCACGTACAGACACTTCTAGCCGTGTGGCAAGGCACATTATCGCGCTGGAAGATCCCATCCTCCCGAGGAAAGACAATCATCATGTACGGGTGGAAGTGATCGCCGAGGATGGATTCATAAACAAATCGATCAAGAGTGCCTTCCACACGGATGATGGGATCTATAGAATACCACGAGAGCATTCCCCAGATCATAACATTGGATGCAATGAATGCAGGGTGTCGGTTCTTCGACGTNCTATAGAATACCACGAGAGCATTCCCCAGATCATAACATTGGATGCAATGAATGCAGGGTGTCGGTTCTTCGACGTATCTCGCCGGACACGCTGACGTCCATCCGTTCTATTCAGCTGAAAACGTGACTCGTCGGAGGCTACCCGTCGTCAATCAGCAGCGGTCCAATCACCATACTGTCGAGCAAATTCCAGTCGTTTTCGTTGATGCACCTGTATTAGCATGGGTGCAGTCACCCTCCGTCTACTCCGGAGNACATTATCGCGCTGGAAGATCCCATCCTCCCGAGGAAAGACAATCATCATGTACGGGTGGAAGTGATCGCCGAGGATGGATTCATAAACAAATCGATCAAGAGTGCCTTCCACACGGATGATGGGATCTATAGAATACCACGAGAGCATTCCCCAGATCATAACATTGGATGCAATGAATGCAGGGTGTCGGTTCTTCGACGTTTCTCGCCGGACACGCTGACGTCCATCCGTTCTATGCAGCTGAAAACGTGACTCGTCGGAGGCTACCCGTCGTCAATCAGCAGCGGTCCAATCACCATACTTTCGAGCAAATTCCAGTCGTTTTCGTTGATGCACCTGTATTAGCATGGGTGCAGTCACCCTCCGTCTACTCCGGAGCCCCATTCGCAGATGCGGTAGACTGTTGCGGTAGACACGTGTCGGGATGCCCCCTGGTTCCATTGTACGTTGAGCTGTTCCACTGTAGCCTGTCGGTTGGCCTTCACGCACCGTCGTAGTCTACGTTCACCTTGGATATCAATGGCGCNCATCGTAGTCTACGTTCACCTTGGATATCAATGGCGCGTGGAGCTCCGCAGTTTCCTCAACGGTTATTCCCAATGGTGCCATTCGTTCAATCACGATACACTTTTATCACAGAGGCGCGTGAACAGTTCACAAATGTCGCTGTTTCCAAAATGCTGCCCCCCTTTGCCCGAAAGCCGATGATCGTCCCTTTTTGCAACTCGGTTAATGACCCACACTGTGGCTTATATGACTGTTAAAGAGGCGAGAGAGAGAAACTGCCTGCATGGCCCCACAATCAGAGCAGTAGATTCATACATTCGTCTGTAACAACTCAGTTAACCTGCAGTAAATTTCCAGTCTTCATTGTGTGTGTGTGTGTGTGTCTNATATAGGATTATTATGGTTAAATCCAATTCCAGGTTAACAATTTTTTTTTCAACTCATATTGTTAACAGTTATGTTTTCCCCAGAGGGAATAAACTATGAAACACAATGACGAAGTCCTGAAAGTGAAAAAACGGTTCAAACAAAGTGCTAATTTATGTAATCCTCAAGTATCTGGTTTAAAAGCTTCAGTTTCCACTGGGTATGGGGTTTCAATTTGCTTACTCAGCACTTTCGTGTCGATACCACTACTTCCGCAAGATAAGCAAAATAACTTTTGTAGGTATCACGTAATAGTTTTAAAAATGTTCTTAAACTGCTGGCTTTGTGAAACTGCATTCACAAACACCATACAAAAGTAATGTGGCACATCATTTTTTTATATATGTCTACGTCAAACAACAGCAATTACAAGGAAGCCGGAAGTTTTTAGAAAAGAATATCACGAAGAATACCAGAGTCGAATGAAACCCTGTCTCGAATACTCGAATCCCTCAGTGGTATAGATCGTTTCGTGCGCGTGTGTATAGTCGTCACAAAGAATTTAAAAATAGACTAAAATAAGTAAAATATTCCAATTTCATTGCGTAGTCAAGAAAGCACAGAAAAAGCCTTGCATAATAATTTTAAGAGTCCAAGTATTTTACATGTGGTTTGTGTTCTATTTGGAAACGACTCCCAATATTTATTAAATTATTTGATTTATTTGTTTCTACATAACGTATTCAGCCACTGACCGGTTCACAACTGTGAAACCTGAAAATAATCTAGTAGGCCCACCTAATAGTAGTTACATAACAAGAACGACTCAAAAGGAGAACTTTCTAATAACTTGCGGAACTGCAGGAAAGAATAACAAACTCTATTGATGTAGTTAACCCTTCCGTGCCCATTGTAGAGGATTGTAACTGTTGTACAGTGAAGTTACATTTGAACGTTGCTGTACGCTGTGAGGTGCAGTAGCCAATGATGTTCCTCGGGTAACTGATTCGTAAACTGCGCTCCTGCTCTACGTTATGGCTAGGGCCAGTGACTTTTCGCGTAAAAATCGGAGCATCCAGTATACTTCACTACTATATAAACACCTCAGTTGTTGTTACACCTCCATTGCCGTGTCCGTCATTGATCAAGCCACTCAGGACTAGGTAATTCCGACACTGAACCTTCGTGATTCGTACACAAACGGTTAACACGGGCCAGAACATTTGTTAGCCAATCAAAGAAGCGGGACGACCCTACAGTGCTTTGGACTGTATCTTGTCTCGAAATCTTTTCGCGAAATATCACTGCCCCTAGTTATGGCTGGTTCGTAACTGATCACCGAACGCACAGCCTACAGCTTATTGGTTGCGATGACAAAACAAGTTCTTTGCCAGCTTAAGTACAGCACGCATCAAAAAAATTTCTTTTTTGCAACACCTGAAACCATTAATTAATATGAGAATAAAAAAGTTAACTGAAACTTACAGCAATAATAAGTTTTGTTTAATATCTAAAGACATAATTTGTAAGAAAATAATTATAAACAAATAACACTTATCCTACTTCAGTGTATCAAATTTTTAGACCTAACACTTCATTTAGCATGATAACTCAGCAAGTTTTCTGTCAGTTGTGTGGTATTTTATTTCTTCCTGAAAACTTTTAGATCCTCTGTAAAGTTTTTTCCACAAGGTGGAGGAAATATAATTAAAGGAATTTTATATAATTAGCTGTAGTGTGACGCAGTATTATGAAATTGTTTTTGTTCCTAGTATTGCGCTGATGGTGTTCGGTGTGTTGGATTAGTTTCTCTCCTAAATATGACGGTTTTCCCGTCAACAACAGTTTCTTTATTCGGGTAATGAAATGGTACAACCACCTGCGGTCTATATTTAACCAGTTTGTTCGCGCAAGTGCTTGATTAACGTGATCGTATCATTTATTTTAATTGAAAGAAAACCGTGGGCATACATATTGAACTTTATTGCACCCCTGTAATCTATTGTTTTATTTAAGCAAATAAAGACTCCCCTTGATGCAACTGAATGTCGATATCACTAATAGATCAGAAATTTTCATCTGCAGGAGTGTAGGGAGGATGTACGGGAACTTATAAAAAATTTTGGAACGATAATATGCGGCTTGTATACTCTTGGAAATGTGATGTGACCAGTCAAGATTGACGTCTAGTTTTAAACGCAAGTTTCGATACGACGAACACGGGGGAATTATTTCCTGAATGGCAAGTCGTTGATATTTGCCGATGTGCTTATTATAATGTAGGAACATTTTGGGGGCTTCATTTTGAGTGCGCACGCACTGATCCAGTTTACAAGTTTAAACGAGGTCTTCATTTATTTTTGCTGCTATATTTTGTGCTTCATTCGGCGTGTGTCATCGGCATACTGGTTTCAGGACACGTGGTTCAAACATTTCCTAAGCGTGTTGACGTACATATAAAACAGTAACGGGCCCTATATGGTACTCCATGAGAAATGTTCTGCAATTTGGAGGTTTGCTTACCATTATGTGTGTAAACTTATACATACCGAGTTCTATAGGATAAATAATTTTGGAACCATTCGCATGGAGTTTTTGATAACTCCACCTTGGTGAGCATGGACGGTAATGTGCGGCGGTGAACCGTGTAAAACGCTTTTAAAAGTCAAAGAAAATTATAAAGGTGAGTTTGCCCTCGTCCGTAGCTTTTTATGCAGCATCTGTTACTTCATGTAGAGCAGCATACGCAATGTGATGTGGGCTAAAAGCTGACTCCCGGGGATACAGGAAATCGTCATTTTCAAGGTGATATGCTAATTGTAAGCAGATAACTTTTCTTAAAAATGTTTCATTACTGGTGTTGTAATATACAAAAGCCCTAAACAAAGAGTTAATTTTTAAATTCACTAATCAGTGTGGAGTAACCATGTAAATTTATTTGTGTAAAACTTAGCTAAATATTGCATTGAGGGTGGGTGTTGTAATATACTATACAATGCAATATTATAAGTTTTTATATTCTTAAGGTGGCAATACTGTAAACAAATTATTAGCTATCAAGCTACCGTTGTTGTGTCATGGCGCTATGTGCCTTGTTGAAATTATATTGTTCTTTCTTAAAACTAATAACTAGTTTATTCAAGTGATCCGGAGTATTTCTTTATGAAACCTACAACTGGCAAGATGCTTATCGGTCGTGGGTGATTTATTTCAGTTATGTTATTAATATTTGGTAAGGGAATTACTCTTTACCATTTCCACTGATTCAATTGGCAAGTTAATCATATCACATATAGCAGACAGACAGTATATTGAGCACATTTTTATCATGCTATTGTCAACACCGGTTGCGTTTGACTTAATGGCGTTAATAATTTAGTATTGTAATTTCATTCGTCGCGTTGTACATACATTTACCAGCATCAGCGTTTTTATCATAGCCACACAAGTTAAAACTGTTACGTCTCTCTGAGTGGTGGATATTAAATCGTTATTATTTTTATCAGGAATAAGCAAATTTTCTAATACCTATTGTTTTTACATCTCGTTTAGTTACATCATTGATTTTAGTTCTTTTCATAGCGGTTTTGGATTATTTGTGTCTATGTTCGCTACCCTATGTTTATGAACTAAAATTTACCAAAACAAATTAAATCAATTTCGGACATATTTGTCGGCCAAATTGTGAACGCTAATAAAATAGTTTATTTGACTTATTATAAACACCGTCATATCATACAGATATCATGCAGATATTCTCCCCGTTGTTCATTTTAGTGAGACAGCTTCAAGTCACTTACTTAACTAAATGTAGGCAGACCTAAATGTGTCTATCACGGTTCACATTTTATCTTACATGCTGTAGCAATGATGGCATGAAATCGTAAACATGCGCGTACAAGAAAGCTGAACATCTGGGATTAATTTCCTGTCGGCCATAAAATATCGACAGCTAAATGTTTCGCCATATTGGACTGAGTAGTGTGCGCGTATATGCGGGGCTTCGAAGTCATTCACTTTGCTTCGGTTTTTTTTCTAGTCTCTTGTAAGGGCCATTACATATGTGTTGACTCTGCTGCAGTAAACAACGCCAATTTTCCGGAACACTTTGTAATGGCAACCAACATAAACTTTACGTTGACATACTAACATAAACTTATTGCACAAATTTCGCAAAAAAATACCGTTGTGTAACATATCACTCCTGAATAAATATAAATATATGTTCACTGTAAAAAAAACTAATTTTGAAACACTTGCACATTGATTAGATTTCCCTGTAGGCTACTGTAGTTTCCCAGAGCAGTCCACAGAAATAACTTGACTTGATTGTAACCTGTCGGCATTTTACCACTTTGAAGTTTTGCGTATAAAGTGTAACTTTACTGGCAAGCGTGCGTTTTTCTTAACGGAGTTCTGCGTAACATATTTCCGTCAAGAAGAGTTTTGCCTAATATGTGAAAACGTGTTACGTAACAGTTTTTTTTTTTTTTTTTTTTTCGCGCTTAACAGTGTTGTAATTTCTTAATTTTGCCTAACGCTAGGCAATACGACACGCTCTCTCTTCGTATCCTTGACATTTGATATTCCATACTTACAGCCCTACACTAGAACTATTGAAACTAAAAATTACTAGTTCAAATATGTTTTCAATTCATCTTGTTTCATACTAAAACATATTTTGTCCGTCATTCCCCTCACGGCAGCCCAGTTAGTAAACGTTCGCCGCAAGGCCTACGTGTTGTGTTCCGGGTAACGCGACGCAATTTCATGAAGCAGTTCACCTCCATCTGTTGTGCAGTTGATGCGGAAATTACTTTTGTAGTATAATTGTAAAACCACTCTGCACAGGGTATAGACTACGTCCCGCGTGTGGGGTCATACGGATGTGTAGACCTGGAAAGGTGCGTGCACATTAGTAGCCGTTCCACGCAACGTAACGTATAACCGAATCCTGCTACATTGCTTCAGCCCAGAGTTCATTACCCACTCCTGCAAGATATACTGTACACAGCAAAAAAAAAAATGTACTTAATCAATTTCTTTCGTACACTAGTTGCCACGATAATTTTGTTACACTACACGTGCATTAAAACGAAGTCCACGTTTAATTGTCCATTAAAACATTATGTTTAATTAATTTAGTACGTTTCATATGTATCAGTGTNAAAACGAAGTCCACGTTTAATTGTCCATTAAAACATTATGTTTAATTAATTTAGTACGTTTCATATGTATCAGTGTCATAAATATACAATAGGTTGTACTTGTGTTACAAACACCTTTTTGGCAAGTAGTTTCCAACGAATTGTTTGTTTAATGCACAAAACAATTTACTGTGCATTAATAGAGCTTAGCAACAAGCCGTTCCGCTGTCATTTCTGCGATGGCGAATGAGTGTCATGGATATACGAGTGACTTCATCAGTATACGTCTATCTTCACTATGCTCTTCAAAGAAGAGAAAAAACCGCGGCGGTGGTGGCGAACATATCTTTACACAAGCAGAAATGAGTTCGGTGATTTATTAGCCTCTCTGAAAAGTCCAGAAGATTACAAAACNAAACATATCTTTACACAAGCAGAAATGAGTTCGGTGATTTATTAGCCTCTCTGAAAAGTCCAGAAGATTACAAAACTAACCTCTATACTGTGGCCGGCCATACTGAAAGGCTGGCTTGGATGTCACGGGTACACGTTCAGACTAGCTTGAGGGGCCGCGGTGGCGTAACGGCTAGAGCGATCGCCTCCCACCAGCACGACCCAGGTTCTCGGCGGGGTCCCTCCCGGATTTTCGCACGTGGGAATCGTGCAGGACGATGTCGCTGGTCGGCGGGTTTTCTCGGGCATCTCCTGCCCTTGCATTCCGGCGCTGCTCCATTTCCACCTCGCTTCACCTCTATTGGCTCTCAATACCGCCCAACTCTCCTTGCTCCATCCCAAACTAGCTCTAGACATAGCAGTTACTTCTCTTTGGCACGGCACACAATACTGAAAATTGCTGGAAACGCAGTTACCGTTTTTCGATACGTTATGCGGTTACGGATCCCGTACGCGCTGTTGCGGTTCGGTGCTACTGTTACTTGCTACTGTTACTAACGTGTACGTACCTTTAGGGGCGCCTCATAGGTAGGCCACCTCTCCGACAGCGTAGCTGAAAGTGAACACGGGTAAAGTCTACAATTCACTGAGTGCAACACTTGTGGAGGTAGCAGAATTACGTAGAGAGAGGTTTTTGGTCGGTGCTAAAGACTGTCCCCTGGTTTGAAAGCAGTGAGAATCGGGTTTGGGGAAATAACATGTTAATTAAATTAGGTTTTCTTTAAGCCAATTTTTAAGATATAAACTTGAAACAAAAACCTAAGTGTGAGAAATGATACGCTCAAGCTCTGTATCGACGCAAATATAATATTTGGGTTTTCAGTATTTTTTTAAAATTTAATTAAGTTTTCTGATATTTCTATGAAACAGGCTATACATCAATGTTACAAAAGGCTTCGATAGCAAATAAACAGGAATTTACTGCTAAAAAAAAAAGTCCTTGGTTGTATATATCCATTTTGAACAGAGACGCCGTAACACCGAATTTCATTATCACGTATTACCCCTATACCAAATTCTCACTGATGTTATCAAACCAGGCAACAATTTTATCAGCGAGGTCTTTGAACACCGGAAAATATAAAGTGAGGTAAGGATGGAGCAGCGGCGAAAAATGCAAGGGCGTGGGAAACGGGAGTGCCCCGAGAAAACCCGCNATAAAGTGAGGTAAGGATGGAGCAGCGGCGAAAAATGCAAGGGCGTGGGAAACGGGAGTGCCCCGAGAAAACCCGCCGGCCAACGGCAACGTTCGCCTCGGTGACAGTCGAGTAGTTTGATCACTAGTAGACCTACGTGTTTACGCAACAGCACTTGGAGAAGGGGTGTCTTCTGAGCTGGCACTTCGCCGGGGCAGAAGTAACGCTCTCCTCTTAGCGAACTGGTGGTCGCGTGCGCAATGAATTAGATTGATTTTGCTTTGATTTATAGTTCTGTTTACTCAACTTGAAAAGTTTCAGAGTACAACTCAAACTGTGATAAAACGATAGTGTAATGTCCACTTATTGCAACTNTTACTCAACTTGAAAAGTTTCAGAGTACAACTCAAACTGTGATAAAACGATAGTGTAATGTCCACTTATTGCAACTCGTAGTGATAACGCTCTTCTAATGTAGTGCAATGGTAGTGGATCTTCACGTGATGGAAATTCTCAAAAACGTGTTACGTGGTATTTATTAGTAGCTGGAAAAAATACCTTGTCAATTGTTTCTGGTAATGTGTGAAGAACGGGAGAATATGATAATTGTATGGAAATCAAAATGGAGGTTAAAATTAAAGGTTTGTTGTTTTGTACTGATTCAATCATGGGCACTGCCTAATATAAACGAATTATTTCTCAGCCATTGGTTGTTAATACACGTATGCAATCAACTGAATCGCATTACTGTTTTTGTGGTACGAATTTCATGGTGTTTCGTTTTCTAAAATCGACCTGCCCATATAATTTTAGAATACACCTGGAGACGACGTAACCAACGTTAGAACGCACGATTGGTTGAATGGTTAGTCTCTGGCTCGCTGAGGTCCTCTCTTCAATCCCCGGCTCTGGGAAAACGAGAAATATTTTGTACGAGTGTTATAAATAAACACTGAAACGGCGGAGTTTCTTCGGGAAGCTCTTCGTTCTCTCCCCGTTGCTCTGCTCTAAATTCGTCTTACCCAAGGCATTCTTCAGGAAGGGAGACATATATATATATATATATATATATATATATAGAGAGAGAGAGAGAGAGAGAGAGAGAGAGAGTAAAAAAATGGGAAGGGTTGGTTGGAACTTAAGAGGAATTCCTAGTAAACAATATTAAACGCCTCAAGGTGACATGCGGCCACGATGAAGCATTGGCGAAGGTGATGGAAAACAGCATAGGCAATCTTCCTTCGCGTGTGTTCTGTTCCTTCAGAATTTTAAGCGGTGACTATAGGGTTAAAATGCAGTAATGTGTTTAGAAACGATACGGATATAGTTTAAATTGCGGTTTTACAGAAGAATAAACATCTTAAACAGAGGGTTACTTACATCGATTTTCGCCGACTTTGTCACTTTTCAACAACCCCATTTATGTTCCTGTAACCAAACTTATGGATGGACAACAAAATATTGACTTCCATTTCCGTCCTAAAATTTTTTTTCATTAAAATATTCTATAGTTTTTTTTTTTAAATTAGAATAGACACCACTGCCTACAATGAGACCCCTATGACAACAAGGAAAGCTCTTTAAAGGCGATGTTTTGAGCGCCGGCGAGAGTGAAACGAGGTGACGATGAGCAGCGCCGCGGAATGCAAGGGCAGGCAAAACGGGAGAGCCTAGAGAAAACCTGGCCAACTGCAACGACCGCCACGTTTTCCACATGCGAAAATAGCGATGACCTCGCCGGGAATCGAACTCAGTTCTCCTTGGCGAGAGACGAGTACAGTCTGACCATTACGCCACTGTGGCCCCCTCTCCATGACGGTTGGGAACAAGCCTGTGCGCTTGTCGCCACTTAGCGCTAATCTCTCGCCACGCGCTTGTTTACCCTTCGTCGGGCGGAAACGACTTGGAGGTGTTACGTTACGAGATACCCAACACTACGGCGTCGGAAGGTTGGAAAGTGATGTGTGCCGTAACGCGAAGTGACCACGACGTCGACAGTATCCTGCAGTAGGCTCGCCATGGAACGGACTCGCAAGAAGGTTAACGAAGGCTGTTCACGGTAAACTGAGCACCTTTGAAAGTCCTGCTTAAAATGTACTTGAATGCACATTGTGTGTTCTTCCGCCATAAGTAAAATTAACATTGTTATTGTCCTTATCACTCCGTGCCAGTGCACAAATAATTTAAAACGAACAACAATTTCTAAAGCTTGTATTTAGATAGAATATGTGTTTACAATTACTGGTAGCACCGAGTAAAGGGTTTTTAACCTCTTACAATTCGTTAGAGCTGACTTTGTCCCATATTTTTAAAATCCAAAATTTTACAATAATAAAAGTTTGAAATATAAATTACAAACGTAAGAGATAATTTATAACATTTCTCAGACGAATTGATGATAGTTGAAAAGTGATCAGCAATAATACTTGGATACAATAAATTGAAAAGCCTTAAAATATGCAAAATACAAAATACGCTGACTAGCGTATTAACTTTAAACAATAAGAAAAAAGGAGGGCAGTCTAAAAAAAAACCAGTAAATCCTCCTTTCATAAAACAAACACATTAAAACCTTTAATAAAATGTACTTAAAAATTAAATTATCGGTGGAGGCCGTCAAATGACCCATCGAGGCTCCAGCGATTAAAATAGAAAAATAACTAACACATTTAAAATTAATTGGTTAATTACGCCCAACGCGTAAGTCGTGGACGCAAAGCACATTGAAAAAAAATGGAAAAATTCTCGGGCAGCAAACACTAAGCACGACACGTTAAAAAAAACTGGAACACACAGCAAAGTTAGAGTTTTAGATTAAACCGAAACCAAATTTGGGCTGGCAACAGAAACCACAATTTAGAAAGAAAAAAAAACACCAACTCACTGCATGCCCAAGACAAATACAAACCACGTCATACAATATTAAAACATTCAAATTGACCCAACTAATAGAATGCCTGCGACCACGACTCGCCGTTTCATGTTGCTCAACAACCGCATCGGCGTCTCGCGCGACGAAGTAAATTAAGAAGTGTCTCATCAGTGCCAAGGTCCAACGGACGGCTAAATTACAATTGTGAAACATGATGCTGCTCCTCAGACACTCCTGCGGGCGACGATCGGGCGTAGAATAGACGGCGCGCAAGAAGTGCAACCACTTATATTAACTCACCCCGTTAAGTGTTTTTTTCTAAACTACTCTAAAACTAAGTGTTATATGTTAGTCCGCGGTAGGAACGGGATTATTGCGTCTCAGGGCTAACTAACCCCTTACGCTTACAAGGGAAGGAAAAACATGCAAGGAGACGTGCATCGTGGCAAAGAGGGATTGGGTTTCCCATGGCCGAGTTTGGCCATGAAAAACCTCCCTAATGTACTTATAGTTAAACTACATCTAGAAGAGAAAGAGAGAAACCGGCACAGACACCGTAAAAACCCTTTCGACAGGAAGGAATTAAAAATTGTTACATGCATTATGAGAAAATGCTACAGGAGAAAGATAGGTGGGTACCATGCTCTTTATTATTGGGAGAGGAGAAAGTAGTAGAGAGGTGGCTGGTAAAGTGCAGCCACTTACATTAACTCGCCCCGTTAACAAAAAAAATGGTTACACGCAGAAGGAGGGGAAATCAGGAAGGCCGAACAGGGGAGGAAAAAGGAGGGAAGCAAGCCGCGCACAGAGAAAGCCACCTCGCAGAGTCGAGAGTCCTTACGACGTCTAGCGCAACGAGCGCTGGCGTCGCAACTTTATTCGTGCGTCGAACAAGCTGAACTGTGCAATTATCAAAAAAAGGAAATACTTAACTAATTGTTTTATTCTTCAACTTAGATTCATTAAAAAAACAGAAGGTAAAAGCAAACATTTGAGTATTCACAAATATTTACTTAACACTTTTAATTTAACGTCATGACATGGAACTACTTTCCCTCAGTCGTTGCCAACTTCATTGGGTGCATAACAGCCAGCGTGCCCGTTGAAATGTACGCAGATTGGGACAGTGACGTTTTTCAAAGGTTGATTTTTTTTTAGTGCTCACTTTACAGTCAACAGTCTTTAGATATTTTGACAAAGAATTTAAGGGGCCTTCCTACTACACAGTTATTAACGACTCAAAGCTACTTCCAGCCGGAAGGAAGCGTCGCGACGGCGATGGAAAAGAGCATAAGCAAGCTACTCGTGTGTTCTGTTTCCTCAGAATTGTAAGCGGTGACTATACGTAGGGTTTTTAATACAGCAATCTGATCGGTGAAAGATACAACATTATCGCTACAGTTTATAACAGTGTTTTACAGAGGAGTAAACATCTTAAACAGACGGCTAATTACAGCAGTGTTTGCCGGCTTTGACACTTTTCAACGACCACAATTATATTTCTATAACAAAATCTACGAATTGGCAAGAAAATGTCGACTTTAATTTCTGTCCTAAAAAAAATTACTTTAAAATATTCCAATTTTTTTTTTTTAATTGGAATTGACACCACTTATAATTAGACCCATTCGGAAACTAGGAAGACTCCTTAACTGCACCATAACGTCAAATAAAGAACTGACCATAACGCCGAACTGTCAAAATGGACAAAAATGCCGAATTATTAGCTGATTGCAAAGCCGAGTTTAAAAAGTTTTGTAACCCAACCTTTCAAACGTCTTATACGTAATATTACTTGCCACAACATTTTTTGAATAATTTTAATTCTAGATCCTTATGTCATATTTTCGAAACAAAAAGGGCAAAAAAATTACTTTAATGAAGATAGCGCCAGCTAACATTTTCGCACGTGAGATTATTTTACTGGTGCGAGAGCAGAACACACAAAACCGAAGTGGCAATATTCGATTAAGTCACGTTACAAAGATGTTTCGTGCTCGTGTGAATTCAGTCAGGGAAAACCTGGAAAAGTGAAGGAATTTCGTATTTCGGGAAAAGTCAGAGAAATATCAGGAATATTTGTGTGGGGTCAGGGAGTTAAGATAAAATGGCTGGAAATGTATTTAATAAGGAAAGAAATATGGGATTTAAACACTTCTGCTACAGCCGCATCATGAATCTACTGTGCACTATTTTGGTTTATTCCACTTTTGTAGAAAGATTTAAAAACGCGGGGACCATTTTATTGTGTAATCAAAACTATTACTATACAAATATTTGTGGATGAATTTTTCTTCTTATTGAATTGTGTTTCATCTTTTTTTAACATGCCATCTTTTTGTGCAATTTATTTTAAATATTTTATAAATATTTGTTATTACTTTGAAAAGCATTCATAAAGAAAGGCTGTTTTGGTGGTTCCATAAAATAAATTTGTAATTTTAAAAAAGTGGCATAAAAATATTTTTTTAAACATTTCCGTGAACGTTGGTGAAGGAAAAGTAACCGGATACCTGGAAAAGTTAGGGAAATGTCAGGGAATTTGTTACGAGAGTACTGCTAGCCACCCTACCAGTGCATCTCTTTTTCTGACATACATATTTGACATTAAATAATTAAAAACAAAATTGAAATAATTTAAAAGTAACATTTCCACAAATGTTGGCATCTTAAATTCTATTCTTTTGTCAAATGCATTTCTGCATTTTCGTAGACTCCATTGTGAATTATTGACAAATACAATTTTCCCAGTTACTTAATTCATTTTTTAGTTATAAGTAGTTTATAAGTTGTTTTAGCTCTTAAGTGTTATTTGTATATAGTACTATTAGGAAGTCTTACGGCGTAAGTTTAGAATAAGGAAAACTACCTATAATTAGGCAGTTGTTTTATAAAATGTTATACACTTAGATACAATGAGAATAATTGCACTTTCCCGATTTTTATCTTTAAATCTGATACAATTATTCACATGCAAGTAGCCAGAGTTTCTCTAACAGATGAGAAATGATCGTTATTTTAACCCTTTCGTGATACACCAGTGTATGATTTTATGAAATTCTAAGACAAAGCATGTGGCAGTATAACTAATTATCACGGAAGTAATTTCTAAAAAAATGTTATCGGTTGTCAATGGATATTAGCGATGTTACAACGAATTAAGTTATATTTTTTAGGTTATTTTATTTGTGTTAAAGTGTAATGGTAAAGAACGTGAAAAGCTATAATAAATAATAATCTTTTATTATTTATGAACATAAAGAGGCTAATTAGCTACACGATCTTGTAGGTGAGAAATGGATAAGATTCATATTGAGAATGTGTACTGGCTACGTTAACATTTATTTTTAAATACTCCTCGTGAATAGTGTGGCATCGCTCAGTTAATATGAAGCTTTCTTAGTAAAGATACTGTCTCCAGTACAGACAGTCTTAAAAAGATTTGATTTTTCAAAATCTAAGGAAGGTTTGACTTAGAGAATTTTACCTTAACAAAATGTATTGTTTGCTGTAAATTGAACTAATTTTCAATTTGAAGAATGCTACAGTTCTTCAAATAGCGAAAAGACTGAAAAATGTTTCATAGTTTACACTTTTTTAAATTTAATAATAATGTTTTTATCTCTCGCGAAAAAAAAAGGTAAAAATCGCACGTTCTGGCACAAACTTTTCTATCACACAAAAAAAAGAAATATGTTACTTGTCCACTCGTGGCAGGTCCGTGGCCATTGTCCCTGCTAGGTGTAGTGTAACTGTGTGGCCCATGGCAAACAACAAAGTTTCGTAACCCATTTAGCTACCTGCGACTTCTTCTGGGCCACCTTGAGACGCTACCGTCGTCACATAATGGTTAAATTATCGTGAAAAATAGTAATAGCGATAATGGCTTGTGAAGATTTTAGACGGTTTTGTGGACAGTTGTTCTTGCTTAGCAATAAAGTATCGATTTTCAGGCTATTGTTTTCATGTTTAGTACAGCTTTATAAGGTCGTAGGAATTATCTGGTGAGG
>NQII01014922.1:0-12937 GCA_002778355.1 Clitarchus hookeri | reverse complement strand
ACTATACAAATGTGACGGCCTGATATAGATTGTCCTCGGCTAAGTGAGCACTTTTTAAGGCCCTCCCATAAAGCTTTAACTGCTAATAAATATATATTATTGCAGCCTCAGACGTTAACTGTTGAGAGTTGTGAAATGAATTCACTGTGTTTATTAGTCACATGGCAATTCAAAGTGGAGGAAATACATAAATTGGCTGAAAAGGAAAAATTTAGCAGGGCCTTAAAAGTGCTCACGTTACCGTAAACAGCCTATAGGTGCTGTAAATACGGGGTGCAACAAGACGTGTAGCTGAAGTGATCGACTGGCGCACTTACTTTTGTAAATGTGGATGTTTGTAATATTAAAATTCATTTTTGACTACAGTGTTATCTACCTTGTGTACGTTTCGCAGTGACATGACGTCGCCACTTATCCCTTATTGGCTAGTGTGCTCCCTAGGTGGTGCACGATATAGCAGCATGCCGTCATGGTTCGTTATGCGACTCACCCAGACTCGCGCATACAACCCGACACTTGCACATCTCGCGCTATCCAATATTTCACTACTCTATAATGTTCTCTCACACGTCGTGTGTGTTGAGTGTTGCCTTCCTGCTAGGCCCCTCACCAGCTCTAGGACATGTCCACAAGGACTTCTCGAAAACGGTTCACCCGAGAGTTTTCCGGGAACGCTAAATTTTCTCTTAATTTATAGTTTCTCATTAATAATTAGACTTAACCAATCGTTTTAAAGCTTATTGTTACAAAGTTTCAACGCAATCTTAGCATGGCACATCCCATTTACTTAATGAAGGAGGGTGATATTACAAACAGCGTTTTGAGATGTGCAAGATCTTCATTGTACGAATCGCTACTCACCGAATGTTATTTAATTGCAAGTACTCTCTGATATGTTAAAGTAAGGTTATTTCAAGACTAGAATTTTGAGGGCGAATGTCTCCCTTATGCGCCTTCTAGGCTCGCGCGATGCCTCGCACGACAGCTNTTCAAGACTAGAATTTTGAGGGCGAATGTCTCCCTTATGCGCCTTCTAGGCTCGCGCGATGCCTCGCACGACAGCTCACCTCAGTTTGTCACTCGTTGTCTGTGATCGCGCGTTCTCGCGACGGCAGCTTGCAGCGGAGTGGCTTTGGAAGACGGATCGGTGCCGTATCTACCTCGCGTATCAGCGCATTGCAGTGAAAAGACGGAGAAGAAGATGCGCTGCTAATCCCATCAATTTGGCAAGAATTGCAGGTGGCGGCATTTTGTAATTAATGGAAGAAAGTGTCAAGTTCTTTAACTACTTTCGAGTTTCTCTAGCGTTCTTTGATGAACTATTGTTAAAATTCAAAGATACAATTCAAGTAAGGCCAGATTTGGTGCGCGGCTTGTCATTTTCTCCACAGGAAATGTTGGCAATAACTCTCAGGTAAGGCCATAGCAGAAATCACTTAGTATGCTATTATTAAAAATATATTTATTAAGTGCATTTATATTAAATACGTGTAGTCAATTTCACTATGAAAAATACGGAAATGTTTAGGAAACGCGATTAGTGTTGTGACAACATGAAAAATGAAATATAAAACTCAAACTAAATTATGTTAGAAACCACCGTTTGTCGAAAAAAATTACGATATTCTTATGAGCGAAACATTTTTTAAGTTGAAGAATGATTGTTCTTGATTAATATCTTCACACTCTTCACAAATTAAACTATTCTTACCTCAGACAATTTGATGCTAGGTGTTTGGATGGATGTGGTCAAATTAAAGCACTGAGGCTATCGTTTCTTTTACTCAAAGCATTCAAAATTATCCGACATAGAGGATGCACGACTGTGAACTGTTGATTGAGAATTTCCATCAGGACTCAGAACATTGCTAGACCCTCACTCTCGTGGGTCGGGGACTCTAAGCAGAAGAATCTTTCCTTGTGGGCTTCGGGGATCTGGTTGATGATCACCCACACTCTCTCCAGAGTTAGGTTGACTTAGTAGATGACTGGTTGCTGGTTGAATGGCCTGAGCATTTCGTAGATATAATGGAAATTGTTGTTCTAAAACATAGAAAGGTTGCTGTGGGAGGTGCTGAAGAGGTGGAACTGAGTTGTGAAATTGTGTTGGTGGGTTGGAAGGAGTTGCCTTTGATACAGGGAATTGTTCACTGTAGTTCAGGGACAGTTTCAGGACATCCATTCAAAACGCTTTGTTAAGGTGCAATTGAAGATGTTTGAATGTGGAAGTAGGGATCGAAAAAATCCATGTCGTTAGTACTGTGCTCTTCTAGCCTGGAAATGTTCACTCTTTCGTAAGTGTCGATGTAAGTCTCAATCTTCTCTTCCTAATTTCTCTCGCTCCGCCAGTGCAACTGCGAGATTACATGTTGTGTAACTCTACCTTAGTCCCTTCATTGTCGTCTCGACTTCCAACTGTTGAAGCACCATTACCTTCATACCAATTGTAGTTATCAGCCACTTCTTATTGTATAGAAGACTCTGTTCTTTGTGGAATCGTAACATTCTTAAAAAATTCAAGAAGTAGTACATTACCATATAGATCTACATATTTTCGCGCTTGCTCAGATTTCGTTTTCGTGTTTCAGAGGTTGCGAACGTAAAAATCTCTGATATGTTTCCATTTTAACTGCAGTTCTTTAGATGAAAAAAAAGACTACAAGGGTTAAACATTTTGAATGGAAAAGTATAAAACTCTAGAATCAAATACCAATATGGGAAGTTGACAAACGAACAGGGAAAATATAATAAAATAAAAAAACGTACCAAATAATAGCATCGTAAATGGAAAAATATTCAATAATGCATAAGCTATACATATGCATTAGCAGATAACGATCCAAACCGATATGCGTCTTTGCGTTTTAAGTATTTGGGAACTAGGTGTCCCTACACGGACTTAATATTACATTTTCAGGATTGAAATAACTACAGCAAGTTTGAACGTTCTAATCACTTGTCGTCTCATGAACCGTCTTCTTTCAGTTTTCTGATGAGATTGGCGTCAAACTGCCGAAGGTTTCAAGTTAAGAAATTTTTCGGGTAATTTGAAACGTATTCGGATTCCACAATATTCCGAAATTCAACATTTTGCAAGTCTTTGGAAGATGGTTCATTGAACATTCCAGAACCAGAAAAGCTAACAGAAGACCCTAAACAATTAGCTTATGTTTTCGTCATCGATGAAGCTTTTGAGATATCTGCCAACATGATGTGGCCATACCCAGGAAATAATTTGACGATAAAACAAAGGATATTAAATTTTTGACTGTCTGGAACTTGAAGAATTGTTGGATGTACGTTCTGCATCTACACCAACATTTGGAGGATATTCCATATGCCGGTAAACTTCAGATATCCCAAGTGTTTTGCAGTGATCAAAGCCTCATGCCTATTGCATAACTACGCCCGTAAGAAGGACGGTGTCCTCTTCCAAGACAATTCGCAAACTAATGAAATATTTTATGATGGAGAAGAGGAAAACTATACTTTGGAACGAGGCTTTTGCAAATTATTTTTCTAGCCATGAAGGTATAGTTCCCTGGCAAGACAGCAACATATAAACCCATTATTCGTAGGCCAAAGACAAAAAAACTGCCATAAAGTGCAGAAAAGCATCACAAAAAAAATTCCCTTATTCATTAATGCTATTTTAAATGTAACACAAAGCAATTCATCTGGAAGTAAGCAAAATTCACTTGAGATTCATTTAGGCTACACATCTAGACTTCTAGGTTCAAATATGTCAACAGGATATCTGTTAACCGTTGCCACGATTCTTTTGATTACTAGGATAATAAAGTTATTCTGAGCTGTGTTTGTTAAATGTATTACAGATAATGAGGAATTTGAATATAAAACTTTTAGGATAATGTTGGGAAACACGTGGAGCGAACCTTGATATCCATTGTTAAATAATATTATAATGACCGGCGTATTACAAACATAAAACTGTGGTTTGTAAATACAGGTAAAACCACATGATGTCTTAACAAGAAGTTACTGATAACTAATGAGCCGACTTTCCTCTACAACGACGCAAATAATGTTTGTGAAGTTCTTAAAAGCGTAGATGCTAGGTAGGCGTTGACGTCTCAAAGACAGCAATATAATAATATATTAAACCATAAACATATGAAACAGTACCAAGACAATTAAAATACAAGAGTGACTTACCCAAGATTATAATTCAGAAAAACTCGTTATATTAGGCTAGAGGTAACATTCGGAGTATCAACTTCAAATGTAATAAATCTGCTCTTTTTAATGATAGGATTTAATAAAATATAATATTTGCAAGGCTATCATTTTGGAAAATATTGTCTCAGCCATAATATTTCATGGCGTATAATTGCGCTAAATCTGTAGAAAAATTTGGTGGAAATCGGTTTAATTGGTTTCCAAGATATGGCATAAAAATATTATTTTCTTAAGGGGTCTATCATTAAAAATGTTGTAAAGAGATGGTATGTACACGTTGTTTCAAATAGATACGGTCAACTTAAGGGGTTTCCTTGATTTTATTAAACTGTTAAATATATATGCTAAACATATTCAAATATTTAAATGTCCGCCATTTTGGCCAATTTGTACAATTTACTCACCTGACACTGCTGAAAAAAAAAACGCGGCAAAAAGATGATTTCTGTTATTTTCCATAAATGCTGTTTCTAATAAATAATGTTAGCTTACAAAAATTTGGTTAAATTTTGTTTTCATAGATATAACATATTAATTTAAATTATTTATATCAACCCCATCAAAAACTGCCTGCCAGACGTAACACGTGTTAATTTACATACCCCACTGTAGCAATATTTGCTTGTAATTTTGGTATGAATCTGTTGATTGGTCCTCGAGATATGGCATAAAAACCTCTCTTTTTTGTGTGATGATCTTCACAAATAGAGGACTTAAAGACTATAAATAAGCACTTTAGAAGATTTTCATAGATTCAAAATACGAAGTTTAATTTTAATCTGCAACATAGTGTCGTAGATATTGCGCACTAAGCTTAAATATTTATATAGGCGCCATTCATAAAATAAGAGACTTGCACACTCAAAACATGTACGTTAATGTGGCCTACCACAGTACAATTCATTCCCCAAATTTGATAGAAATCGTTTGTTTGTTTCCTGAGATAAGACATAAAAACTTTATTATTTCATGTAGAGCTATCTTAAAAAATAGAGGAGAAATCGGACTTTGCATAAACAAATTTAATAGATATAATAGATAAAACATTCTGAACTAAACTTTTTTATGGCCGCCATTTTGAAAATATGTGTATCTGACCTTCTCTAATTTATATGCTACTTGTTTGCGAAATCTCGTGGAAATCGATTTTTTTTTTCGGAGACATCGCGTAATATTAGTTTGTCATGTGATACTATTTTAAAAAATGGTGGAAAAAAGAGATTTTGTGTGGACATATTTGATAGTTGTAATCTATACAGCCAAAATACAAAGTTGCGTAGGAATTAATTGCTTGGTTTCGACGATACAACATACAAAACTACAATGGTGCCAGGCCTACTTTAAACATATAAGTTTGCATCACCTCCCGCAGTACTACTTGTATGCCAAATTTGGCAATAATCTGTCAATTGTTTCCCGAGATATGCTATGAAAACTTTATATATTCGTGTGTCGCTATCTTACAAAATGGAGGACAAAAGAGACTCCTAGTAAACAGATTTGATGTTGGTTTTATGTATTCCTAGCATACAAAGTAAAGTTGCAATTGATTACATGGTTTCGAAGATATAGCATAAGATGCTAAAATGACTATATGTCCACTATTATGGAAATAAGTGTTTCACATCCTAAAACATATTTGTACATATCAACTGCCACAGTAATACTTGTTTCATTTGGTTGTGATCAGTTAATGGTTTCCCGGGAGATTACACGAAACCTTCATTAATTCATGTAGCATTATCTTACAAAACAGCGGGCAATAGTGGTTATTTTTGGCAGGCATGACTCTCCTAATAGAAACTGTCAGCATACAAAATTGTGTTGAAATTATGAAACGGTATGGTAGTCATACCAAATAAACCAACAATATGTGTATGGCCGCCATTTTGCAGATGAGTGGCTTTTCAAATTTAATTGCATTAATTTACATGGCATACAATAGTATTACTTGCGTGACAAATTTGGGGAAAATTCGTTAAGTAGTTTTCGAGAAATAACGTAAAATCTTTAATTATTCATGTGGTGTTATCTTCCAAAATGACGGACCAACAACAATATCCGCCTTTGATTTCATCTGCTAGAAGCGACGGGTCATTAGAGAGATAAGCGGATTACCTGTGAATGGATGACATATTCTGTCTGAGTGTGAAGTGGTGGGGGAGGGGGATAAGACTGTGGTGCCATCAAGCGCCTTGCACTCACAACATACAAAATTTTGATTAAGTCGGTTGAATGGTATCCGAGATATAACATGTCACCCTAAATGTTAAAATGACCGCCATTTTGAAAGTAAGCTTCCAGCGTGGTCTAAAACTATAAAAGTCAAGTATATTTACTTAGTACTATATGGGTACCCAATTTGGTGAAATTCGGTTTACGCGTTGAAAAATTGGTAAGGTTAACATAAGAAAGGGGGAGGGGCGGTACACACACGCAAAGAAACAGCATACATAAAAACACATACACACACACATACACGCCTACGCAGACAAACACGCACACACAGGAAAGTGATCTCATAAGCATTTCTTTCCTTCGGATTTCAGTTGAGAGAGAATTGGGCTGCTCTTAACAACGAATAAAAGTATAAATAAATATTAATATTATGGCATAATTGCGTCACTTTCTTCGAAATCGTGGTAAAATGTAGCACACAGTTAAATTCACTGATTTATTTTGCCTTTCTCTTCTTGTACCTGTCCGAAGAAATATCCCAAATTCCTTTAATTTTCCTAACATAATCTATGAAATGCTCCGTATATTTATCCATTATTATTTTTTTTTGGAACAAGCAATGTCTCTTAAACAAAGTGATCGGAACCTACTGGACACAGCTGAACGGACGGGATATTGCCGATGGCCACACGCGCGACAGTCCATAAAGCGGGCCCGTTGGCACCCGTGTGGATACATAACGGACGACTTTAGCCGTCGACTGTCGCGCCACACAAACAACTCTGTCTGAAAGGACCACTAATAATCACGTATGGGCTGTTCACGGTAAACTGAACAGTTTTGAGACCCTAGTTACTTTTTCCTTTGGCCATTTTTAATACTTTAACTACGTTTTTAAATTAATAAATTTATTCCACAGCACTCGAAGTTAACGTATAAAGCTTAAACAAAAAATATTTAATACGTGTAGTTCTAAACAAGAGGGCTTTCAAAAGTGCTCATTTACCATGAATAGCCCATAAGAGGAAAGTGGTACATAAATTTTTGTCTTATGTTTTCGTAAGAAATAAACTGCCGAGATTGTCGGTGTTGTTTACGATCATCCTGTATCTGTAACACAGTTCGCATTTAAAACTCCTTTTTTTTTCTACTTTCTACGAAGGCTAGGCGTCTTGTGATGGACGCAGATTTTAAAACACCCGTGTTACTATGCAAATGTAATTCAATCAAATACGTCACCGAAACCGAATGCTATTGGGATAAAAATTTAAAATTTATAACACGGGGGGACTACTTCAGGAAGATACTGTTTTAAATAACAAAACTGATTCTATATGCGAAATGGGAAATATCTCCTTAGCTCTCCACTAGTGTTAAATGTCAAGGCAGCAGAGAAAGCGTGCCAACGAGTTCTGTAAGTTATATTTTGTAGTAGTTGCTGCGGCTGAAACTACTACAAATTAGACGCAAATAGTTTTTAACTGTCTGAAGCGAACTTACTTTTAAGATGCCAGAGGCACGACCAGACGGTTAAAGACGAATTACCATAAAAGAGACGTCCGAGAATGATGGTGCGTGTAAGTACTTGCAGTAGAAACACACCTCGGGCAACACTCTATGGCAGAGTTGTGGAGAACATAGTCTCAAAATTAAGAACAGGGGTCCGACTACGTCAGCATTGAGATCCAGCCCGCTATACTATACTCTGCCTCTAGGTGTAGAGATGTATGGATACAGAAATAATTGTAACAGTTCCGTACTAGCCGGTCTTAACTTAAATTTAGGAAAATGTTAATACCGCGAAGCTGATATCATCAGTCCATACTAAGTGCAGATCATTTCAGGAACCATACACACGCATTATCTATGACATTTAGCGGTGAAATCGAGAGGTGAAATTTGGAACATTTATTTAATCGTCTTGATATCTGATTTACTTCGGGGTTAGTTTGAACTGTGCAAGGCGCTTACAAGAACAACTACTCCTTTGGTAAGTGTGTAATTGTTGACGTGCGTACGTGAAGCGTACTCAAGCTTTACTTCATGAAGCNGACAACTACTCCTTTGGTAAGTGTGTAATTGTTGACGTGCGTACGTGAAGCGTACTCAAGCTTTACTTCATGAAGCTTGAAGACATTACTTCCTTTCCTCGCACAAAATAATTTAGATCGCATAGCTTTGCATCATGGCATGTGAAAATCACTATTTTAGTATTTTCGGGGCTTACAAATAAAACAAATAATAAAGTTAATCATTTTTTTAAAAAAGGTGACTGAAAGATCGTGTGTTAAATCATTTTAAGTTATNTAAAACAAATAATAAAGTTAATCATTTTTTTAAAAAAGGTGACTGAAAGATCGTGTGTTAAATCATTTTAAGTTATGCTTAGCAAAATTTACCCTACAAAAATTCGTAGACTGGTACAAATCCAAATTTTTCAACATTTATTGCAGTAAATCATAGTATTTTATTTCAGTGTGAATGATCTCATTTCTTCTAAAAGGTTAGTTTCTATAATTTGTGATGGTTGGCATAAGGTCGTAGGGCCTTATTTCGTGAATGGTAACCCTAACGGCAGGGAGTACACTATCTTCATACAAACCATTCTTCCTGGTCTTCTGGAGGAGATAGATACTCGTATAGATACGTATGTTTTCTCCTTTATTAGTGGGTAACCAATACCCGACGTTTGTCGTTATATAAATGAAGTACAATCTGTATACGATTTTAGGTGGTTGAATGTCCGCCATTTTGTATATGGGCTTGTGAGTATGTGTCAGTAAGCCTTTAGTANTTAGGTGGTTGAATGTCCGCCATTTTGTATATGGGCTTGTGAGTATGTGTCAGTAAGCCTTTAGTAAAAACATTTCCTTAAGTGTATTGCAATCGCGGATTTTATGATTTTAAGATAAATAAAATTTATAGGAGAAATATTTTTACTGTTACTAGTAGAAGTAAAATTATATAGTATTAAATATGACAAAATNAAATAAAATTTATAGGAGAAATATTTTTACTGTTACTAGTAGAAGTAAAATTATATAGTATTAAATATGACAAAATTTTTTGGAGTTTGAAGGTTGAGTGGATTGTTTAAATTCGTTTTTGCGGAATTTATTGTGTTTCGCATTCATTAAAATTCTCGGTGTTTGTAGCACGCAAATGACAGTCGAATATATATAATTTCATCAGATACATTCTACTATAGCATAACTAATAGTGAATGAACTTGTGACCCATATTTAAAACGTAATTGTAGGATTAAAAAATTTATTATAATGCGATGGTAGGACGGTTACGAGTTAGAAATCGGAAAATTTGTCTACATGGCGTATTGCTGGATCTACTGTTTTATTTTTCCTCCAGCGAATAATAATTACAATTAGCTAATAAATTCGGTACACAAATTTTCGACTTACCTAGTTAACCAACAAAGGTGTGATAAATTTGTGTTCCTACTGAAGGTTTGGAAATGTTTCAACGCGTGTCGTTTTAGTTAACTGAACGAATAAAGTTACGATCTAACAAAATGGCCATCGTTGTAAGAGTTTTGTATCCAGTACGTTGGTTCAGTGTGATGGCATGTATTGGGCTACGAAGTTGGCGTTTTTTAACCGTTAACGAAGATGGTTATAACCAAAGTAATTGTTAAAGTGCCAGTTTGTTAATGCACCTCAAATTTGTAAAGGTTTTTGAATGAAAAGGATGCAATGGTCTTATAAGTTCCATTGAAATGAGTATTTGCTACAGAGTGCTCACAATTATGAAGGTCATTCAGAAATAAAAAAGTCTAATAAAATTATGTACACTGAGAGAAAAGAGTGTGAGCGTTATAAATCCTACACTATTAATGTGCGTGCGTTTTGAGCGGTATACATATATCCATGTGTGTGAATATTAAACCGATATTTCAAACGTATTTCTAAGAAATAACATTTGTGTATGTTGCCAATCCATTTTCCCAAAATATATATTGCTCATCGATGATATTTTTGGGTAATCATTGTAAGAACAAGCATATGAAAACACAAATCAATTGGTAAAAGTATGTGACCAAATAATTTATAACCAAGGTTTTTAATAAAGTGTAATATAAAGGTCAACCTTATTTTGATCGGCCTAAATGACTGTCTTGGAAGAATTTCTTCATATTACTAAAAACAAAAGCGTGGGGCATTAATACTGATTTTATTACTATAAATTATCTTTGTTTACAAAGTCTTGTACAAAAGTGATATAGGGTAGGACACCCATAAAACAATTTTTAAAAGAAAATGTATAAATTTATAATTCCCAAAATGATATTCTTAACGAGAGGCGACATTATATCTAAAGAAAAATTTAAGTACTGAAATTTCCAAGGAAAGAAAACCCAGTTTCTTTTACCAATACCGGATTTTAATATTTTTTGTGCTTAGTAAATTTTTTGTCATATAAATACGATTTATGTTAGTATAATTGTTAGTATCTTGAAATAATAATGAATTGCACATTTTCTTTTTTCACCAAAGGATCTGTTTTACTGCATTTGGACACGTATTTAATATTTATTGTAAGCAGTATCGTTTTTCTTGCAATATAATTAACAAAGGAAACACGTAGCTAGTTTATTTCCACTTGATTTCAAGCAGTCTAATTATTAAATTAATAGTATGTCCTGAGATCTAATTAGATCAATAGTCAAGACAAAACGATGCAGCAATTTACTATGGCAATACTTAAAATAATCAATATTAACTTCTGTTACTGGTTTATTTATGGTAAGCGGTGGATTATGCCAACACTGCCATTAGCGGTCAGAAATAAGCAACAGTACAGACGCTCTGTTGCCATTCTCACTCTAGCACTATTGGACAGCTGCTGACGTCACAATGAGCAATAGAAGAACCCAAACTATACTCGTAGGCTCCAGTGTGTAAGTTAGTTTAAGGCGTTAACAAGTTAACAACTTTTCAGACAAAAATTCCTTCTGTTACAACACTTTAAATGAGAAATTAATTTGATCGTTAAGTGGCTTAAAAATTGTCGTTCACGTCACTAACTTCAACTCAGCGCACAGTTATACAGAATAAATCCCGGGGGCATTGTAACCTTAACCTTCGGAAACGGATGTCTGGCTAAAAACAAACCTCATCTGTGTAAATGACGGCGAGGAAGAGGATGCGAATGACAAAGGAACTGATGCCACAGACACTGTATTTCGAAGAGAATAAAAATGTTTTAAATCGCCTCGTCTTTGCGAGTGCTTATTATCAAAGCCATTTCGCTTTCGGTGATGTTCAAGAAACAATTACGGCTCGCAGCGCCAATTGGACGTCGTGATCCAGGCATTTGTCACGAGCTTGCCGCAGACGGGAGGGGAAAGAAGAAGGTAAATATACTTAACACAATCCCTGCGGATCTCTGAACTCTGCTGTGGCTTCTTGGGCTCGGTAATATGAGCCGAGTCAATTGGTCTTCACGACCTTGCGTTAACATGCCCATCTACCTGCGCCTGGAGTGAAGAGAACTTCACATCGTGGTATTGAGAGCCGATCAAGTTGAACGAAACTGATTACGGGGCAGTGCCGGGATACAAGGCCGAGGGAATCAGAAAAAAAAACCGATTTCTACCAAATTTGGTAGACAAGTTGCACTATGGCAGGCCATGTAAACTGATAACATTTGAAATGTGAGATCCTTATATTTTCAAAATGGTGGCCATATAGACATATCATCTCAGAATTTTGTATCTACGAAACTGCAACACAAATGTCAACTTAACTTTGTACGCTGACAGTATCAGTTATATCCATAAAAATAGCCCCACATGAAAAAAATATAGTTTTTATGCCGTATCTAGGGAAACATTCAAACTATTTCTTTCAAATTTGGTGAAGAAGTTTTACTGTGGTAGGCAATATCACTTTATATGTTTTAAGTACAAAAGTCTCTTACTTTCTGAATGGCGCCTATCGAAACATTTTAGATTCGTGTGCTATCTATATCTACAAAACCATGTAACAGATTTAAATTTAATTTTGTAAATTGTAATTATGGCAATCATCGAATACGCTAATACATAAAGGTCTCGTCCTACATTTATGAAGATCGTTACATGAATAATACAGGTTTTACGTCATACCTGGAGGACCAACCAACGTATTCATACCGAAATGTCACGCAATTATTGCTACAGCAGGGTACGTAAATTAACGTGTAATATGTGCGGCAGGCATGTTTTAATGGGCTTTAATAATTAATATAGATTAATTGGTTATATCTACGAAACGGTTCATAAAAGTCAACCAAATTTTGTATGTAAACATGATTAATTAGAAGCATCATTTATGTACAAAGAAATCCTTTTTTCCCGGATTTTTTGCTAAGCAGTGTCAGGTGAGGTTAAACATTTTGCCATATTTTCGGAAAAATTCAAATAAATTGCACAAAATTTTGCACACGTACAGAAGGCCATGCAGCTTTCAAGAACTTCACTAAAATGTATTTGCACATATGTAGAGGAATGTAGGCTCATTAATTATCAGTAACTTCTAGTTAATTGTGTAAACCCCTTAAG
>NQII01014920.1:3440-24511 GCA_002778355.1 Clitarchus hookeri | reverse complement strand
AAGTGGTTAAAAAAAACGCTAGTGTGTGCATTGAATAAGAGAGCGAAAATTTTAATACAACATAAGTCTAAATAAGTGTCATACAACATTTTATTCTGTCCATGCAAACTTCCAATGGGGCTGTCTTCTTAGGACATTAATCGACTATGTGCACTGCCTTTTGGGCAAAAAGAATCTTGCAGAGAGATAAATATGAACATTTTTAATGTTTTGCTATGAATTTGTTTATTTGTTATTATTGGGACTGTTAGGGACAGGAAAATTCCGCGAATTGATTTCCGGACAAGTTAAATTTAAAACACACGAGATACTTTTTCAATTGGCACGTAGTTTATTAGACACGCCGTGGACGACTCGCGTCTAATGGTAGACCTCCGCGAAAACCAGCACCAAATCCGCCTGTCAAGGATAACATTAGCTAGAGTTATCATTTGAATACAGAATACACTTGAAACACAAGTGATTTTGCATTGCTCTTATAATTAGACTACAGCTGGTTTGAGACGCGCTGGGCGGCCTTGAACCAACAATAAAACAAGGAATAACAAGACAGCCCAATCACGTACCATCTAGTCAAAAGAGACTATGATTCGTCACTATTCCAGAGGCCAACAAACAAATGACACTGACTCGAATGTATATAGTACAGTGAAGTATAGCGTGTTACCAAATAAATACGTGAATGTAACACGTCTCTAGCTATATTCCATTCGCGGTTTCTTTACACTTTTTGAATCAAACGTCTGAAAAATTACCGCATGCATGACGTGCTTGGGTGTTCCCTAATCACGCTATGTTCCACAATCGTTTCATACTTGTGTTAACCTAAGAACACATAATATTTGGTTAAATTGAACTTCTACTTATAGTGTATCTTTATTATAATACTTAATTTACAGTTGATAGGAATGAAAACAGGGAGAAAAAAATGTTGTTGATAATCCCTAGTACGAAATAGTACTAATGCGGAATATTGTTACACTGAGTGAGCAATAATTCGGTGCATTGTCTTTGGTGTAATTTTAAACTTCGTTAACCGTTGTTTGCATGAGGTGGAGGAATGTTATGGAAGAAGAACTTCAGCAGGGCTTCAGAAAGCAGTATTCAAAATACAGCCGACGGAGGTTTAATAACGGTATTCACAACGAGCGACAATTTGTCGGCGGCCATCGCTGATGCAGACTATGCTGCTATCTGGTGTACAAATCGGCAAGTTGTTTTTTTTTTTTTCATAATAAATACGCACGAAAAAACATATAGGTTTATTTATTACTAAAATAAAATTTAATCAAAATTAATAAAATAAACACGGATACTGCTCTGAACTTATTTCACCAACAAACCTAAAAACCTATAAACGAATATTATAACAGATATGAAAAACTCATTTTGCGAAAATAGAAGTAAGTCATATGCCTTCAGTAACGATTATATTAAATCTCATTTATTAAATTACTCGACGTGCAAATATGGTAGACTCGATGTTTACAAAACGTGCCTTCTTCTCCTCGTCCCCGTTCGTCGCCGGCAAAACCAACATCCTCGTTGGCTCTAACGCTCGTGTCGCTCGTCGTCGGCGACAGCGCTCTGATTGGCTAATTGCTCGCCGCGTCGCTGTGTTGTGAATACCGCTTAAGGAGGGGAAATAACTCAAGGTAGGCAGATCGCGACTAACATGCCAGCGGCACTCGTGCCAAACAAACACCTCCTTGAATCACCGTTTGCGTCGTGAATTCCGGCGGCGCACCGGCTGTGCGCAAGTGTGCCTGCGAGCTGGAAACGCGATTTTGCTGCGTTGGTGCGCAACGCACGTGCAATGAACTACAAGGAACGGGTCCACAATCGCTTCCAAGTGGCGGGGTTTTTTTTTATAGTAGGCGGGCGCTCGGAAACGGCGCAAGTGGAATCAGAAATGCTTTTACAACCACCAAAGACCAAATGGGAGGAATACAAAAAAAGAAAATAATTTCTTCGCGACAAATCGGCCGCACGGGTACGCGGGAAAGAGCTTAATCGAAAAAAAAAACCAATAGAAAAAGTGAGGTTTTCTACCCTTTCCCAGTTTTCTATTCTACCGCGGACCATTGGAGGAAAGCAAAATGCGTCACCATGAAAGAAGCTTTCGAAATCATCCCCCCTTCACGTATAACACAAGAACACACTCCGCCGGGAAAATATATATATTTCTTGGAATGAATTCAAGATTATGAATTGCTTCGTAAACGAAAACTTCTATTGTTCGTTTACTGTCAACAGAGCTTGATAAAACATTTTATTTTGTGTTTAATAAAAAGGAATCGTCAAAATTATTTTTTATAAAAAAAAACTTTATTGCTGATTCTAAAATACATTTGACGGCAGGTATACATATTCAAATGCAGTATCGAATCCATAAATAATCACATTGGTCATTTAAAGGAATTTTATTTTACGTAACCATTATAGATCTCCTAATTTTCAAAAGTAATTCATAAATGACCTCATAACCACATTTCAATTTTTGCACTAAATAACACAGAGTACATTAAGAATAAACTAGGGCTGGCAACAATATTCTATTCTGGCACACATAACATATTATAAACGTGACCAGGTATATGTAAATAATAGTAATTTGCCAGCAAATCTGTCAAAATACGAGAAAATTGTTGATAGTGCAAACAAGTAATTTAACCCAAATATAGTTGAAAATTATATTTTTACAATTAAAAACTTTTCCGGTGTTTATTATTATGCACGTATCTTTTTTAAAATTGTATATAATTTTAACCCATTTAACATTATTTCTGAGTACAATTTACAGCGTAGGGTACGTAATAATAGAATATAGTAAAGAATATTCCTTCCCTCGTAGCCTTAGCTTCCAAGATCTAGCAAGCCTATTTTATTTCCCATTATATTTTCCCATGTAAATTTTACTTCTGTAAATTTGGCAGATATTTTGGTTACTTCATGTACTCCCCCCTTAATATTGCTAGTTAGTTTTTATGTTCATACAGTTTAAAAAAAATTGTCTTATGAAAATATTTTAATAAAGTCATGCGAGTGTTTTACTGTGTACAAAAAAGAACATTGAAAATTCAATTGAAAAAATGTATTTTTTTAAGCAGGTTTTGAATATGAATCAAAAGCTTTTCATGTTGTGATTCTTACCACCAACCTACGGCTTTCTTGCAACAATATTGTGTATACATGTTATTTCCAGAACTGCATATTACGAAAATTTTACAGTTACTTGTGATGTTTCTGTGTTTTAAACATACACAGATGCCTGCTACTAATTTGTGATGTTTGAAGGAATAGAGATAAGTGACACTGATATCCTAACCATACCGTGACTCAGAGGTAGAGTGATCACGTCAGATGCGCAAAACAAATTTACGTGACCCAACACTGGATTGCGTTTTTGTCAATACGACTATCATAATCGACGTACATAGGATTTGAGATTAGGGCACTGTTATTGAAAAATAGTGCTTTGAGATGTTTCCGTACTTCCTCTAACCAATTCGTAATGCAGTTAGATGTAATCAAAATTGTTAAAAGTATTATATTTTATAAAATATATACATACACGTTCGTCATTGTTAACCATTCGACTTTGGCAGTTGTATTGGCGTAGGGTAGGGTTTGGTACATGCGCATACGACGAAAAATAGGCCTACCTCTTCTTTAGTCTGTNAATATTGCTAGTTAGTTTTTATGTTCATACTGTTTTAAAAAAATTATCTTATGAAAATATTTTAATAAAAGTTATATGAATGTTTTACTGTGTACAAAAAAGAACATTAAAAATTATATTGAAAAAAATATTTTTTTATGCAGGTTTTGAATATGAATCAAAAGATTTCGATGTTGTGATTCTTACCACCAACCTACAGCTTTCTTGCAACAATATTGTGTATACATGTTATTTCCAGAACTGCATATTACGAAAATTTTACAGTTACTTGTGATGTTTCTGTGTTTTAAACATACACAGATGCCTGCTACTAATTTGTGATGTTTGAAGGAATAGAGATAAGTGACACTGATATCCTAACCATACCGTGACTAAGAGGTAGAGTGATCACGTCAGCTGCGCAAAACAAATTTCCGTGACCCAACACTGGATTGCTTTTTTGTCAATACGTCTATCATAATCGACGTGCATAGGATTTGAGATTAGGGCACTGTTATTGAAAAATAGTGCTTTGAGATGTTTCTGTACTTCCTCTAACCAATTCGTAATGCAGTTAGATGTAATCAAAATTGTTAAAAGTATTATATTTTATAAAATATATACATACACGTTCGTCATTGTTAACCATTCGACTTTGGCAGTTGTATTGGCGAAGGGTAGGGTTTGGTAAATGCGCAGACGACGAAAAATAGGCCTACCTCTTCTTTAGTCTTTAATCCTAACTGTCACAGAAACAATTATTTCCTGATTATTTTGGCGAAGGAAGCTTCGTTGTAGACTCGACATTGTTCGTCCCCGAAATACAAAGCTACTTTGAAATACAGAGACGTTCCGTATTTTGTATTTACGGAGCTCACCTGCGAAGCTCGTCTTTGCGGATCGCGTTTCCGTAAATTTACATAACATTTCCGTAACATTTTCCGCGAACGTACAGAAATTGTTAACGGTGCATTACAGGGAATGTGCAGTAACTACCCGCACGAAACCATCTTCAATATTAAGTGAGCTGTGGACAATCGCTAACAGGCCCACATAACGATTGGTCACTATTCCCGGATGCGCCTAATCACGCAAGTTTTTTTTTTCAAGAGGGAACCTCAAACATGATTATAGGTAAACCGATGCTCCTCCTTTTGCCATTTATACTTGGTTTTCCCAACACACAGCCAGGGCTGCGCTTGCCGAACCCAAGTTCTGGTATTCTGAACAATCCGTCCAATGCCAGCCCTGGTTACACGTCTCCTCATTTACCACACTGTAAAAACTTATCCGCCTTCAGGCCAATGCTGTTGCGATTGCATGTGATTATGGCTCAGCCTGGGGGTCAGGTGCCCATTCTGAACCCGAATCGGTGATGTCGGTCGGTGGAATACTAGTCACTAAAAGTCATTTAAGATAATGATTCGAAGTGACAAATCAGTTGAATTAACGGAGAATCAGTGTCGCGATGTGGTATTCATTGTCGTGTCTCGTGATACGACATTAGAGGTGCATTAGTTTCTTTCTCGTTCACAAGTGCTTGAGATGTAGACTTTGGTTATTTTGTACACAATAAACTACATTGCCAGTATGTGACGGAGGAGCCTTCGTCACATGTGTGAAAAATATTACCATCTTTAAATGTGCATATTTGCAAGGCACATTTCTTGTTTTCCAGCCTATGAGTAGACTTGTAAGGGTAAATTAACGCCTACTCGAATACAATACCATGTTTGATTGAACTTCTTTTCAAGACGCACGATGCCTGTCATCTCTTATACATGCAACACATACTTGTATTGCGGGTCGTGGCGCAAAGCTGTTAAGGCGTTTAGCCTGTACTACCAGCATGGAGATGTGTCTTGGAGGGTAAGTATTCCCGGCTTTGCTCAGACTGGTGTGTTGTCGAGAATCACTGCCTGCATATCCGGGTGTTAAGATAGGGGAATAACCTCAGCTTATTGTCTTATGAGGATGTATAGAATGAACGCAACGGAGTGATGCTAACACCTCTGGTGTTAGGCCAAATAAATACTCTCGGCTCAATGCTTGAGTGCACTGAAGTAACTTTTGTGCAGATGACGGACGGAAAGGATAAAATTTCTGTTGGGATTATGTGTCACAATTTGTTTAGTTGGGAGAGCCTCATGTCTAAAGTCAAGGGCCTTGGGAGGCGATGAAAATGGGTGTACAGTGACATTGTGATCTTGATGTAAGTGAAGATTTGGTTGCATTTTAATAGAGTATTATCATTGTAGGCTGTAATATTTTTGACTTGTCACTATGATTAAAATATCAATATTGTGCACATAACAAAGAGTGGCATCGTGAACAAAAAAATTAAGTAACTTTTGGCCACAATTATGTGTTCAGAAATAACCAAATTTTCATGTTGTTCATTTGTGAATAAACCCTCCTCCACCCCAAACACAGGGAGGCGAAAGCGCAGTTGTCAAATTTCTCCTTATCGTATGAACATTACTATGGGTATTAATGCTTCCCATCTCTTCCTCTTCCTTTTTGAGGTGTGCAGGAGGCTGGTGGTGGTTGGGAGGGGAAGTTGTGATAGCTATGGTTTAAGGAAAACAGCCACAACTATCTATTTTGTAGATATTAAACACAATATACTTAATTTATAACCCATTCATATTATTGGAGTTGAATGGTACTGTTCCTTCCCCCAAAACATAGGTATATTAAATCACGCGTTCGCGAGGCGACAAGTCTACTCATTCGCATCGCCTTCTTAAGGGCCCTGCCCACCTACTGGCAACTGCGAAATGTAAGTGGTAAATCCCATTCTAAGGAAGATTTCCCCTAGGTGCGTTAATTTTAAAAACAAGCGTTTCAAGCAAAGAGATTTGTTCCTGAATATTTTAGGAGAAATTCCCTACGCGGAGATGTTTCCATAACATTTATAGCCTGTTTGAAAGGAATTTTTAAAATTTATGTTATAACAAAAAATTACTTACCACCTGCCTATATCGAAGATATATGCTCGTAGGGATCTTCTCCTAAAAAAATCCGCGAAGAATGCAGTTTTATTGAAACGGCTATCTTTAGAATTAACGCACTGATGCAAAATTCCGTTAACATGGGTTTTTACTTTTTAAATTTTGCAGCAACCAGCCGGTAGGGAGTGCTCTTATTGTTAAGTAAAAAAGTACTGTGGAAAACGAACAAGTACCTTTTCGGCACTTAAAAATACCCCATGACTCTGTACAAGTGATTGCGCGCAAGGTACAGCAACAGTACCCCATCCTTACAGCCAGCCGGCTTTCCCTGTGGTTCAGACCAGTCAAGTACACTCCTTCCAGATTCAAATCCAACATGGACTATCTGCTAGGTTTTTAAAATACATTCTAAATATAATAATCAGCAAATTTGTAAAATGTCTACGTTTCTAATAATTTCACAGTTTCTCTTAACCTACGCATGAATAAAGCGATGCAGCCCATCACAATGTTGATTGTAGCTACATATGGTTGAAAAATACATAATGTGCGTTTAGGTAGATTTTAAGCACGGCTTTCAAAAGTGCTCAGTTTACCGTGAACAGCCTTTACCAGATGTGATTGTCTGATTTTAAAGAGCTATTCACGTCAAACTACAGCTTTAGTGATCTCCTTAAAATAATGAACAGTTTTCACATGCAGAAATAATTTGCGCCGCTATTCCACACGGGTATTGGTGAAGTTACATTAATTATGCCCTAACGCTTCGCCATTATTTCTGTTATGATATCTTTAACATTTAGAGGGTCACTACAAACATCTTCGTATAGGCCGTTCACGGTAAAGTGAGCACTTTTGAGGCCTTGTTATTTTTTCCATTCAGCCATTTCTCATCCTTTACCCACCTTTTTTATAGATAAATATTGCCATGGAAGTATTAAACACAGTGTGTATTTTCCACCACGCTCGGAAGTTAACGTTTAAGGCTAAAATAAATTTTAACTATTGACTATTATTCCACATGAAAGGGCTTTTGAAAGTGTTCACTTTACCGTGAATGGCCTATATTTAAATATGAAAATACAATTCTAAATTCCGAAGTTTTTTATAATTTAGTGTTAAGTATTTCTTTGTTCGGAAATGTTCTTGCGTTTTATATGGCGACCCCGAAACAGTGTCTAAATTTAGACTTCCAAATAATTTTTCAGCGTTTACTGAGGTTTTATTTAGTGCCATGAGATTATTTAGAAAGCGGTGATTAGATGAAGTTTTGATTGAATAAAGCAATAAAATTTTCCCCATTTCTAATTTATCCATTTATCGGGTGATATTTTATGGAACTTTTGAAAATTATTTGTAGTTTATGGGTCATCATTAACATTGGCTGCGTCCGTTAGCTATTGGAAAGTGTATATCTCGCAATGTTATTGGCTATTTCTGTCTTCTAAATTAATGTGACTTTTATTCTTCTAATTAAACTTTAGCTTAACTTGACATTTACATACGGAACCTTACCTAATACGTATTTTTGTTGACGATGATATGACTTATTATTACAGAGATAACATCCGTTCAACAGAAGGTAGTTCTGAAACCATTTTTTTAGATCATAAAGGTAAAGTAAAGCCATTTTCTAAGGGAAGGGGGGTGGTAAAATACTGCATCGCGTGAGCATATTCTCACTCCTCCATTTTTAATTTACACGTTTCGCAGCTAATGAAACTTCTCCAAATACGAGGTTGTTCAGGTGTTTTAGTATTCATGGCGACCTATTGCCGCCTTCCACATCTGTAATCTGGGTTTGAGAACCTATCGATCGGGTTTCGACTTTTCCACTCGAGTGGAGCAATCGTGGCAGTTAACACCTGAGTTTTCACGACCGCGCGCCCCACACTTATCGCCTCTCGTAATTGCATTTCGTCGGTTACACGCTGTGGACCCCAGCGAACATTTCATCTCATTAGCGCGCTTTAGTTTCCCCGTTGACGGATCCGTTTAAGAGGCCACCAGAAATGTTGGTATCGCCTCGCCCGCGGATTCCTCTGACCACGTGGTATCGATGTCATCATTAACGCCGTTACTAGCCGTTGTGAACCCGGTCTCCANGATTCCTCTGACCACGTGGTATCGATGTCATCATTAACGCCGTTACTAGCCGTTGTGAGCCCGGTCTCCTGTGACACTTTCAGCGGGCGTCCGAAGCGTGGGGGGAGTATGGAAGAGTGGTTGACCCGATATTGTGTGCCTAATTACTATATCCAAGTGCGCGAGGCAGTGATACATAATACTGCTTGTTCAGTAATGGAAGGCGAATTTAATGACACGCGACCTTATTGATGTGCATGATTTATAATAAACTAGCCAACCGGTCTAGCTTCGCCCGGTAACAATGTAGTTTTTACAGCGATACTTTGAAAGACAATGGTTAATGTGAGCCATCCTTAAAAGAAAAACATATGCTTTCTGGGACTATTCTGAAGACCTTTTTGAGAGCTATAATTCTGTAGCACATTAATGTGATGTATATGTTATGGTTTAGTCAGTGTAAGTCATTTAAGCACCTTAAAAGTGGTTTTTTACGACTTGATTACAAACGGTTCGACATTTATCTACTATCCTTACATTAAATATAAAGGTGTTATAAATCACAACCTTCCTGAGTAAATTATCAAAATAATGTTTTAAACCGCATCAAAATCCATCAAGTACTTTAGAGGTACTAAACGAATACACAGACAAACGCGGAAAAGCGACATTGTTTTATACTATTTAGAGATGTCAGAAGTGGTATTCCAGTTATTTTCCCTTTAAACTTCGAGTCTTTCTCTGAGTGTGCGAATATTTCGGTCTGGTATATTATGCTTGGGGTTAATGTCGCGTGACTGGGGTTATCTTGACAGCAGTGCACAGTTTTTTCTGGTAACAACAGGCTTCTTTCGCCTACTGTCGTCGTTGTAGGTAATATAAAAGCTTACAGTAGCGCTTATTTACTCTTTTTGGACACTTATCTCGCCCTGTTCACATTAATACTTGGCAGTGAATATTAGTAATTCGTAAACATAATGTCCTCAAGATTACCAATGAACAAAGTAAATACTAGCAACAATTTCCAAAGGTTCACGGTTTTCTCCTTTGAATTTCTTAAAATTTACGAAAATTATTTCTAGCCTTACGATATGGACTATAACTGTCAAACNCGGTTTTCTCCTTTGAATTTCTTAAAATTTACGAAAATTATTTCTAGCCTTACGACATAGACTATAACTGTCAAACTATAGGAATACCATGGCAAAGAACCATATACTGTGACAAAATTACGGAATTGAAAATTTAGTGCATATTTTAAATATGCAGTTTGAGAGTTCTTTTCGAAAAGCCCATTAATGTTTGTAATTTTGGTGTAAAGGAATTAGAATTCTTTGTTTGTAATATATGATAGACTCAGTGTTCTCCCAATCACAAAAAAAACTCTCAAAACATTCATAAGTTGACAAATATTATTTAATCATTTACTACATCTGTATTCACGAAAGTTTTTATTGTAGTTGGTCATTGTTCCTCCGGGTTTAGGAGTTGGTATCATAATACTTTCTTCAACAATCTACTAGAAACTCTCTCTTACTTACAAGATTAGTTTCCTTAAATCAGTTCTCAGTCCTTCAAACATTTCTTTACATGTTGCAAAAAATAAAGCGCTAATAGGGTTACCGTGTGCTGCCGTTCCCATTGGTAAGCGGTTAACTGAACCCTGTAAAACACCCTACTTAGATTGTTCCTCAGCCTATTTTCTTTATTTCAACCACATTTAGACGTTCAAATTTCCACGAACCTTGCGACTCTTGTCCATGTGTTATTCAAATGAAGGTGTGGAATTTTCAAAGGCGTAAATACACCTACCTGACGTCTGAACTGCGTTACAGAATTTTGCATTACAAATTTTTTATATAACTACTGTGGAAAAACAAGAGGAAAAATAATATGAACCCACAGAGGGGATTGATGTCTCGAGCGTAACAATTTCATATATCCTTCTAGGTCAACAAGGTTTTGATAGGTATCGTCATCGACACGAGGCTCCATTTTCACGCGTCTCTGAAATTACAGTTACATGTCATTCCGATGATACTGAATATTGATTTTAACGTATAGAAGTTGTTTGGTTACCAGAGAGTATTCAGATAATCAGATTAGTGCTTCGTCGGTATCGTAATTTATGTGTTGAATTTACCTTGACTGACTGATTTGGGCACGGTGTACTGAATGCTAATAATGAATTAGCGCCCTTCAGACTGTAGCGTTATGCAGAAGTGGACAAGTTCGAATTATCCTCAACCACAACACATTTGCATCTTCTCAAGTGGTGGATTGAAGTATCTGATCAAATTGAGAGGCATTCCTTTGCATAGTCCCAGAGAACGTCTTTCAAACAGCTAAAGCAGATTCAATTTTATGGACAAATCGGGAGAATGATTTGCAGGACGCCAAGTCAGGGAAAGGATGAATTTGCTCTCAAAACTTCGAGTTAGCTGTCCGTGTATAAAACTTGTCCCAAAAGAAATCCTATAGGTATGGGGTTCTCGTGTGGAAGCTGTTTCCGCATGTGTACACAGAGCAAGTGACGAGATTTATAGTATAACTTTGCTCCAAGACAGTCTCAAGTTTTATACGCCATGTATTATTTACATGAGATTTATTCCAACATGTTTGAGCAAAGTGTCACTAATGTGGTCTTTAATACAGAAAATATCCCAAGATGGCCAAGGTCAAATTGACTGAAGATATCAAACCTCAAACATGGGTCGCAACTCAGCGCCCTTGTACCAAACTCGGCTATTTCATTCTACTAGTCTACATACAAGAACCACCTAAGTGACACTTTGGGAAAAAAATGTTGACATAAATCCCATATAAACACATGGTGTACGAATCTTATAATGTTAGGCTGTTACACATTTAAGGCGAAGGATAGAGATCTTCTGTAGAGTCCACAGTTAGAATATCGACCAGAGTTATGGATAATTTTTAACTAACTTTGTACGTAATTTTCTGTTAGCTTACATGCACCTGATTTATAGAATTAGGCAATCTCAAAAGTTGCGGTATGGTGTAGGGAACTGAGTTCAAGTCTTGAAACCATAAAAATATAAATTTTCCATCGGACTTAGAAAATTTTTTTTTAATTTTTTCCAGTGTTCGGTGAATATTATAGCATTGACATGGATTGTTGTGGATTTTGGAGGAGGATTGATAGGAGGATTGCAAGATTGATCGAAAGATAGTGTAATATTGATGGAAACATTGCGAAATATTAATGGTAAGATTGCTGAGGATTTGTGAAGATTGGTTGCTGATTGGCGAATATTGTGAAGGATTGATGGAAAGATTTGAAGATTAAGAGATTGATCCAAATATCAATGGAATGATTGGACGATTGACGTATAGATGGTCAAGAAGAGCACAAAAGTTAAGACTGTTTATCACCCTCATACATTCCAAGTCTTCAGGGCCTGGCAGTATTGGCATTTATACTAACACCAATTAAGCCTATAAAAGTGTCGGTAGATGTTGATCCATACCATGATTATAAACAACTATGCATGTGGCGGTTATTAGTATGATGGGCTTGGTTTAGTCATATATATACTAACATAAAAAATCTGAGTGGCATACTTACCTACAAAAAAAAGTAGAATAATTTTCAGATTCTGGCATCGTGTTTTATTCAGTCTTCAAGAAAGAGGGGCTGGAAATGAAGTAATTGAATGAGAGACTTTTGCATGTTTCCGCACAACACTATGTATAATTTTGGCACAAAATAAAAAAATGTCTAATTACAAATAATTTTTTTTTTAATCTGGTAATACATGAAGATTTATTATTTGATGCGTATAAACCAATGCCAGTAGGGTAGACTGGGCACGGTTGTAACATTTTGCATTTTATCGACCATAGTTTTGTATGTATATCAGTTAACTAAACGAAAAGAGCTTTTTCGTATAATTTATACATAACCCTACATATAATTAATTAAAACTTTATCCCTTAACATAATGGTTTGCACACAGGAGCAAGTTAAAAAAAAAAAGAAAATGTCACAACCGACCACACCTCAGGGGTCGTTGTGACAGTGCTTAAGGTCGAAAGTGACAGTTTTAATAATACTCTGAAATGGTCTGAAATCACTTTTATTGCAACACTCTCGCATTAATATTACATAACATTCTTTTGAAAAGAAAAGGAACAGAAAAAAGCATGTTTGGGAACACTACAATCACTTATAACTAATAAGGCACTATAACATTTATATACATAATAGGTAATTATTAAAACCAGTCTTCACATAACAATTAGTCTCAAAATTTTTGTTTTACCTAGAAACTAGCATAACTATGCATAATCAAAATATAAAAGGAATGTTAGTTAACATCGTAAATATCAAAATTATATTTATAGATAGAAACTAGCTTTGCAGGAACTCTTTAAGATAAAAGAAATAAAACATTAATAAACGTAACCTCAAAATCTTTGAAATAAAAAAACGACAATGTGTTAAAAAAAACATCTTTGTATCAACATCTGAACAAGGACATTCGATTAATTTGAAACATTTCTGCTGCTTGTCGCACAGATACACCTCGTTTTGTTTCAATATATGCATTTTCGTATTGAGTAATGTCTTGCCTCCTCCTTTCGGTCTTCCGCGAGCGTTATCTGGGCATCTAAAACAATAAAACACAACTTTTACTTATGTCACAACCGTACCCACAAAAAATGTCACAACCGTACCCACAAAAAATATCACAACCGTACCCAACGCACTTTTTTTCATAAAAACAAACACCATGCCAAAATGAAATAATCTATGCACAAATGCTTTTTATTTACTAATTTATATGTTATATAGATAAATAACACTTAATACGAAATCTGTATATATGTAACAACAATTATCAAAAGAAATCGAACAAAAATAATTACTTTTGAGTGTCAAAAAAAAAAGGCGGGTCTCTCCTAACGTACGCAGCGCGCAGCGGCTGACGCAATACTGTGACACGGGTTCAGACATGCAAGCCCCTCCCTTCGCCGTTACCAAAACTCGCTAATCCGTATACTTTGGCTAATATTTCGACTGTCACTTTCATACCCTGCCACAACCGTACCCAGTCTACCCTACATGCCACTGGCGCCATTTGAAGCGTATAAAACCAACATGGCTGCCAGAAAAACACATATTCTTGAATTATTAGTGTGTGTAACTGCCGAGCACCTTCGGGTATATTCGACAAACCCGAGTTGACAGTTTCCGAGCACCCCCGGAGTCAAAACAAAGATTGCCGAGCTCGTCCGAGTCAAGCCAAAGACCGCCAGCGAGAGCCACAGCCACAGCCCCCATTTAAAATACATTGATCCAGAAGGAACATAATCATACTACTAAAACACAAATATTTCAATAAACATTTTTTCAGAGCAGAAATGAAAGACGATATTTTGTTTTCCTTTCATAAATTTGGTTTGGAAACATAAACGAGGTCGTCAAAAACTGTCAGTAAGCAAAAATCTCTGTAAGTTGCCTTTTTTTATATGTATTATTTTGTAAAACAGTTCTATTTTATATATTGACAATGCTGAGTGGTTATTTATCAATATACATTTATATTAAAATCCTATAGTCATTGCGTGAAATTTTGAGGAAACAGAACACACGGAAAGCGTGTTTATGCTGTTTTCCATTGCTGTCGCAATGCTTCCTTGTGGACGGCCGTGACATTGAGGCCTTTAATACTGCTTGCTATGGCTCCTCCTTAACAATTCGCAAACATAGGAAACTATTGCGTAGAAAAACTTTACTGTATGTACGATATTTGTTCTAAACGATAAGCTAGTTACAAACACTTTGACTGCAGATCTTTTTAAGTGCGCATCACTGCTGAATCAATCATAAAAATCATTCCGCTTAACATCCGAGGTAAGATAGCTCATTTCTTCCAGTACGGATAGTCGCACGCATTCCTTTATAATTTTACGAGGTACTCGGTGCTACCCGATCGTTTCATGACAATACGTAGAACATTTATGTAAGTTTAGACTGTGATCACAGCGGGATCAGACACTGTCATGCCGGTTAATACGTGTCATGTGCGTTTGTACTAGCAAATTGATTTTTCCCGCCACGCTAGTTATAATATTTTCGATTCCTTTGATTAAACTTGCTGGTCGGTTCGTGATGGATATTTAATACATATTTACCAGGCGCCATTGATGTCACAAATATGTGATGAAGAGGGAGATCTGTCGAAGGTACTGTGAGAGCAGGATTATAAATCCATTAGTATTCGCACTAATAATTAAATTCACCAGAAGGTAGATAGGTAGGTACAGCTTAACGTCTCCCCTACAGTGAGTTCATTAGAGACGGTGTAATAAGGAACCATCCAAGCATTCGCCTGGAGTTATTTCGGGAAACCATAGAAAACGAAATCAGGTAGGGTTTTGAACTCAGTTCCTCCCGAATACGAGTCCAAAGTGAAACCACTTCACCACCTCGCTTGGTTTAAATGCACATGGAAGTGCTCGTTAAGGCAGAGGGGCGGGGCATCAAAATAAATGGTGGCATTCTGAGTAGAGACAGAAAATTACCTTCGGAGAAATGATTTCCGTGTTTCGAATCCAGCAAGGGAAATTATATGCATCGCTTTTCAATGTCGTTTTATGTTATGCTACCTGCCATAGATTTATGCTCATGGACGACGTTTACAAACCGGCCAGCTATCGGCCACTATTTCTTAAGTTCAGGCCTACAATGGTAAATTATTTTTCATAGTTCAGAGTATCTATGAAATAATAGAAAAATCTATATAATATTTATAGTTAAGCAAAGACGAGAGTGGTGTACTATCGTCAACAACAGTGGTCAGTTTTTAAAATATAAAGGAGCATGAGCGAAATGTAGTTATCACAGAAAATCATTTCCGTTATTCCTTACATAAAGTGGCGGGCTATAATCTGCTCATTTACACTCCCACCCCTCGCACTGTTCTGATAGATTCCAAGAATCTGCAATGACGTCATTCTTACTTGTGAAAGATGCTCAAAATTACAGATATCTGGCGCACAGCATATAGTCTGTTCACGGCATCTTCATACTTTTGGATAAACTCTTTGGAAAATGACCCCATGTTTCGTAGAGTGAAGTGGAGTGATTTGGACGGCTCTTAACAGTTAGGTCTTGAGAGCCGATGAGGGTGAAGTGAAGTGAGTATGGGGAAACACTGTGGTTCAAGGCCGCGGGAAACGGGAGATCATCGAGGAAACCCACCGACCAGGGATATCATACGGCACGATTCCCACATATCAAAATCCAGGAGCGACCCCGCCGGTATTAAAGCCCAGTTTCGTCTAGGTGGGAGGCAAGTTGTCTAATCACTGCACAACCCCGGGCCCCCGTGTTTGGTTGTTTAATAAATGGCATGAATCACAAACGTTTAATACATATGTTTAAAAAAAAATATCCTATTTTCGATTTAATTTAACTCTTTCGTATACCCAGTACACAAATAATAATTAAATTATAAATTTATAATTAATACGAACGAAAAGAGACAAAATATAGGCGTGTTCGTAATGCTTATTAACAAATAGTTCTAATGCAAAATATTGGTAAAGTAAGTGCTCACTAATGCTGTGCGTTTTCCATTTCCTGTAATTTTCTAGACTTAGTTAAGTTTTGTTTACACGAGGCGGAAGAATATCCAGAAATTAGATCTTCAGCAGTGCTTCGAAAAGATTGTAGTAACCATAAATGGACTAACGTACAGTGTGCAAATACAAAGCATCCGCCTATTGGCTTTGGAAAGTAATGAATTTAAAAATTGCACTCTGTCCGTTTGTTCTTGCCATACATGAAATGTGATATTATTTAATTGGTCTCTGTAAAGAAGAAGCGTTAAAAGCTTCGATGAGGGAAGAATATATCCCCACTTTTTCATAAAATAAATAAAACCGTTGAACAGTGATAACATTAGCCACTTTTCCTACACTTGAAAATTGGACAAGTTCTTAACTTAGCATTAAGCATGGTAATTTATANCGATAACATTAGCCACTTTTCCTACACTTGAAAATTGGACAAGTTCTTAACTTAGCATTAAGCATGGTAATTTATACGTAGACCCATTGGTTTTCAGTTTTTGCTACATTATAACTGTAACTTAACTGATTATTTTACGACTGCAATGGAAACATTGTTTAGCATTACGAGGCAGAAGTTATCGTGAAAAAATTGTAGTACTCAAAAATGTTTTTTGTTTATTTTACTTATTTTTAATAGGATTATATATATTTTTTCAGTTCGGAATTTGGGTAGTCATAGAAATCAACTAATGCATCCATTTAATATTGGAAACTGTGTTTCTTAGTTTGGATAATGGGGGTTCGAGATAGTAAGGTGATGTGTTCTTCTGTCCTCCTTCCACCCCCTCCCTTTTTTTTTCAACAATTTCAGACACACTCGCACAAAAACAAACTACTTAAAGTATAACTAAATTTAATTTTTTTTTTTGGCCTACTTCCCGAAGGAAAGAAAGGCTAATGAGATCACTTTCCTGTCTGTGTATCTGTGTGTGTGTGTTTGCATGTGTGTGACTGTGTGAGTCTGGGCGTGTGTATCACACCCCATCCAATTGAATTTTCGAACGTTTGAATTGATTTTCACGAAACTCGGTATACAAATAGCACTAAGTAAGGACACCTGATTTTTATAGTTTTCAACCACGCCGGGCATTTACTTTCAAAATTGCCGCCATTTAAAAATTTAAGGCGATGTCATATCTCGGAAACCATTAAAAATATTTTAACCAAATTTTGTATGCTCACAGCGCAACTTGTAAGCATAAGAATCAGAGGCATATATTGTTGTTGGTCCACCATTTTGGAAGATAGTGCCACAAGAAAAAATAAAGTATTTACGTTTTAGATCGAAAACTACCCAACCTATTTTGGCCAAAATTGTCCCGTACGTAATACTTAGATAATCCCGGTAAATGCCTGTAATTGAACATATATATTAATTTATTTTAACAATGGTTTACATACATTTATTTTAGTTTTATTTGGAAATACATACTACTATTCCGTTTGACCAATTTAAACCAAATTGTGCACGCTGTCGGTATGTATTACAATAATCATATAAGGTAAACAACAAACTCTTTTGTCAGCCATTTTGAAACATAGCACTTCATGTAAAAATATATCTTTTACATTGTATCTCAAAAACTATTAAACCAATTTTCGCCAAAATTTGACACACAAAAAATACTATGATAGGCCAGGTAAATACCAGTAAATAAAATTTATTATTATGGACTTGTTTTCAAAATGAAGGCCATATTAATGTTTTAGGTTTATTTGGTATAACTACCATAAGATGTGACCAATTTCAACCAAATTTTGAACGCTGACACTATTACTTAAAAGCATCAAATAAACAAACGAAATATTCGCAATTTGTAAGATAGTGCTACATTAATTAATCAAGTTTTTGTGTATTTTTCGGGAAACTATTTACAGATTACTACCAAATTAGGCAATTGATTAGTATTGCGGCAGTAATATGTACAAATATGTTACAAGTATGTAAAAAAATTATTCTCAAAATGAGAGATATCTTGATATTTTAGCATGGTATGCTATAACTTCGAAAACATTTAATCAATTCCAACTTTGTATGCAGGTAGTATATAAGACAAACATCAAATGTGTCTACACGTAGCCTCTCTTTCCCTCCATTTTGAAAGATAATGCCACACGAATAAGTAAAATTTGTTATGTCATATCTCAGGAAAGCATTTTCTGATTTCTACATGCGATCTCCGAAAAAACAACCGATTTATACCAAATTTGGCAAACAATTAGCACTATGACCGGCTATGTAAACAGATAAATTTTGAGTGGGTCACACAAATGTATTTTCAAAATAGCCGCCATTTTCAATTTAACTTTGTAAGCTCACAGTATCAGTTGTATCCATCAAAATTGTCTGTGCAAAGTCTCATTTATCCGCCATTTTATAATTTAATTTCCATAAATATATATATAAACCTTTTGCCCTCCATTGATGAAGATCGATACATGATCAATGGAGTTTTTATGACATATCTCGAAGACCAATCTACCAATATGTATACATTGCCGGATTTTTTACAAAGTTGTGACAGGTGAGTAAACTAAACTTTTGTAATTTTTGCGGAATAATTTTGCACACCCACAGAAAGCCAAGTATTGTTACATGATTAAAATGGGGTCAGGCAATGATTTTAAAAATAATGTCCGTACAATAATTTTTATATTTTTGGCATATCTATTTAGCAATTTAACAATTTCAATGAAACTTTTGATGCTCACATTATCTATTACAAACATCGTGTACAGAGCCTCTTTTTAAGCAATTTGGATAATAGCCCCATTTAAGAAAATAACATTTTTATGCCATATATCAGAGACCAATCAACCGATTAACCATCAAATTTTTCACACAAGTAGTGTTATGGTAGGATATGTAAACTTATGTGTTTCAGTGGCTCAGACACGTATTTTCAAAATGATGGCTGACTTTATAGTTTAGGATAATGAACATATCATTCAAAACATTAGACTGATTATATCCGAAGTTGATGCTCCGAATCCTTTCTTCCTGATGCAGTTGATTGCAAATTAGCTTAATATTACAAGTTTTTCTGAATTCGATTACTGAGTAAGTCACTCGTGTATGTTAATTGTCTTTGTAATGTTTTACATGTTTGTGGTTTCATCTCTAATTATATCGCTGCTAATGAGACGTCAATGCCTACCTACTATCTAAGCTTTCCAGAACTTTACTGAAATTTATTTGCATCCATGTAGTGGAAAGCAGGCCCATTAGTTATCAGTCACTTCTTGTTCTGTATTTATTGAATTTTTAAGTGAGAAAACTTCTCGCTGAGTTTGAACTATGTAAGAAGGTGAAAACAGTATAATTACGCAAATATGTTGGGGTATTTTTTTTCGCTTAACTTTAAACCTGGTTATGCTACCAATGCTTAAAAGAGTCACGCGAATTCATGTAAAATTTATACAAATACCTTAGGCCTGTTAACACTCATGTGTGAGACACATAAATATGAACAAACTTGCAGCGATATATTTGCATAGGTAGTATTTGAATTAGTTTCATATATAACGCGATTATAAATAATCACAACGTCTGTTTCATACAAAGTTGACATCCTGGAATTTCATGAATAACGCATGGATAAAATTAAAATAAATGTAATTTTTCTTAGGCCCGTGTATTAAATTAGTGTTTGCTTTGTGAAATAGGTGTAAAGTCTGTTCAAGATTATTTGAATACTGTTGAAATCAACATATGAAAAATGTCACCGCCCCTACCTGCATAAATACTCGTATTAACGAGCACACGGACTGGTATGCGCCCAGTAAGTTTGTAACGACAAAGAGCAAGTAGTTCCATGACTTAACGTATGACTAAAGAGTTAGGTAGACATTTGCGAGTACTGAAATTACTTATTTTGATTTACGTTTTATTCCTTAAATGCAATAATATGCAAATTTTTTTTAATATTTACTTTCTTATAATTCTACATTTTCACTTGACCGACGCATGAATTAAGTGACCAGGCCCATGGCAATGTTAACTGCACATGTCGTTGAAGTATACACAACGTGCATACAAGTAGATCTTAAGCAGGGTTTTCAAAAGTGCTCAGTTTACCGCGAACAGCCTTTAACACTTTTGAAACTAACAGTCTGTTCATGATAAATGGAGCACTAAATTCCGTGCTGAAAAGATTCTTTCCGTTCATTTGTATAATTTAACGAATTGTCAATTAAAAAATGCCATTTGACAAATAAGCACATTGTTTATATTTTATATTTCTCAAAAGTTAACACGTCTGAGGCTACAATAAAATATAGACTTTTTTTTCTTTTTGGTGTTGGTGCCTGCTGGGAGGCTGTTGAAAAGTGTTAAGTTTACCGTAAATAGACTATAACAATGGTGATATGTCGTACAGTTATCTGTAGAGGAATTAAACATTTAATCAGTCCTAAACATCACGACTCATATACAATGCACACGAAATGGACGTTAAAGTGACATTTCAATAACTGCAACTCTTCATAGGGCTTGATGATTGTGTAGTTTTATATCATAACAGATAATATAATATTTTTGCGACGATCATGTACTGTATTCTTTTCGTCAGGAAACGAGGGATAACATTTTTAAAAAGCCGGACAACCAAACATTTATCTATAAACCCATTTACCGAATAACAGCATCTCATAGTAATAGCAAGGGAATGGGGTCGGATTATCCATTAAATACCAGGAATATTTCAGTATATTGGAATTCCATAAATATTAGATATTTTCCCATCTATGTTACGTTTTTTTTTAAA
>NQII01014919.1:0-17013 GCA_002778355.1 Clitarchus hookeri | reverse complement strand
TTGACGACTTTAGCTTTGGTAGATGGGAAATGATGGTCGACTATGCTTACAAGATGCCTAAAAGTTTACTTGACCATGCCACCCTGTTCTTCATCAGAGGTGATTTTTATTATATGAATTTGGTGTTTATAGCTTCGGTGGGTGGGAAATGGTGGGCGACTATGCTCATAAGTGGGTTAAGGGCATGCTAAACACTGCGGTCCTGTTCGTCGTCTGGAGATGTCTATGTTATGAATTTAGTGACTTTATCTTAAACGGTTCGGAAATAACAGCCAACTATGCTTATAGGTGGGCTTAGGGCATTCTTGCCCCGCGGCCCTTTTCGTCGTCAGGTGTGATGCCTATGTCATGAATTTTGGTGGTTGTATCTTAAATGGTTTGGAAATTTCAGCCAACTATGCTTATAAGTGAGCTTAGGGCATACTTGAACCTGCGGCCCTTTTCATCATCATGGGTGATGCCTATGTTTTGAATTTGGTGGCTGTATCTTTAACAGTTCGGAAATTACAGCTTACTATGCTTATAAGTGGGCTTAGGGCATACTTGACGCTATGGTCCTTTTCGTTGTCGGGGTGATGCCTACATTATGAATTTGGTTGCTGTATCTTAAATTGTTCGAATATTACAGCCCACTATGCTTATAAGAAGACTTAACGCATATTTGACCATGGGGTCCTTTTCGTCGTCGAGGTGATGCCTATTTTATGAATTTGGTGATTGTATCTTAAATTGTTCGGAAATGCCAGTCAAATATGCTTAATAGTGCGCTTAGGGCATACTTGGCCATGCGACCCTTTTCGTTGTCCTGGATGATGCCTATGCTATGAATTTGGAGACTATATCTGAAACGATTCGGAAATTACACCAACTATGCTTATAAGGGGGATTAGGACGTACTTGACGTGCATGTGGTGTGGCTCTAGGCTAGCGTGCACAGACAGACTTCGCTCTGTGTCGCACAGGTTGAATGACAGAGCATGAGACTCGCCTCCACCAGGATGTGAGGTCAAATGAGACCAGAAGGAATATGAGAAAACCAAGGTGGAATGACAGAACATGAGACTCGTGCCTACCAGGATTGCATGTGAAAGGAGACCAGAAGGAATATGAGAAAACCAAGATGGAATGTCAAAGAATGGGAATCGGCACCACCAGGACATCAGGTAAAAGGAGACCAGATGGAACATGAGAAAATCAAAATGATGGTGATGAGGGAACAGCCTATATGGAGAACTCGACAAGCAAAAGAGAGGAAATGGTGAAAATAAAGAAGATCGGAAGGAATATGAGTAAACCCCCTCCACTCTCTCCCTCCCATCAAGGGTTAGAACCTACGTGAGACAGGAAGGAATGAGAGAGCATGAGAAAAATAAAAGAGACCAGAAGGAATATGAGAAAACCCCAAGGGATAGAGCAGGTGAGGGAGAATGGGCGTGGAGAAGAGAAACTGGAAGGAATGAGAGAAGTTGCATGACAGGGCAATGAATTGGAACATTCTTCAGACAAGGTAGATGGTGCTGGCATGGAATGACATGGCGTGCTTGTAAATAATTGCACACTCCGGCGGACAATTTCACAATTTCTGCCGGATTCATCCGGATTGAGCAAAAGCCAGCTGCATTGTGCAAAATAAATTTTTTGTGAAAAATTTTGCTGGTTTTAAGGGAAATTCGGGACATTTTTGGTTAAATTCTGGTAATTTTGGCCGTTTTTGAGGGTAAAAGGGTAATTCCGAGGGAAAAAAGGTAAAAAAAGGGCCACGTGACTTTATCCAAGATGGCCCTGGCTCCCCATCTATAATCCAGGTTCACGTGAACCCCGCTTTTCCTACTACTGTTGGAGATATTTCGAGGAGAATAAAGATACAACAAAGCAACTTTCGTTCTGAGAATTTAATAGGTAAATAATATTTAATCCATATCTTCAATTTTAAGGAAACTTTTATCCCCCCTCAGCCATCTGTCGGACCGCGGACGTATGCACATCTATATCAGTAGAAAAAAATATAATCGATGCAAGTATCCAAATCGAGTTCGCATATTCTTACCTTAATATTAAATGCCGGAGCGAAAAAAATAACTGTGTGTACTACCCAACAATGTTCTGTTTCCCCCTTCCAGGTGCAAATTACAGTGTCTACGACACTGGTAGGTGTACAAAGGTCAGAAACACGAACCTTCAGTTCCTGGTATATATGCAAGAGAGAACCATATGCAAAATAGGGTGCGAAACACATCGAGACGGCTACGAGACACCATCCCACCAAAATCTGTAATGCTTATTACAAAAAAAAATATTCACGCACCTGAAACGGCGAATAAATTTAAACTTCAGCGCCCAGCACCAATATAAATATGTATCACAGAGAGCTGGCAAACACGTGGACATCGAACAAATAATGCCAAGGCTTGGAAAATAAAAAACAAAAGACACTATTTTGCGTGTTTGGTGGCATGAGTCCATTGCGATATTCGGAATACCATGTAGAAAATAATCCCAGTTCATCAAGAAGGACTGATTCTTCAAAGATAAATAAACGTCGGTAATGCTTAAGACAAGAAAACTTCTGTTTCCATAGCCTTATGCGAAGTAAATTTATCGAATAGCTATAAGAGATTTGGAGCTGCTCCATAGCAAGACCAATCTATCGCCTTCGCGCAACCCCCTCCATTACCTACGCCCCCTTGCCGTTGCTCCATCAGCATGGCCCAGAACGTGAACCCACCGTCCCTTGTATGTTCGCAATTCACAATCATATCAAAAGTGGGTTGTGAAACACATAGTGGCGGCTACGAGACACCATCCCGCAGAAATGTGTAATGCTTATTGTGAAAAAAGAATTTAAGCACCCAAAACTTCGAGTGAATATAACATTTATCATCCACCACCAATAAAATAAACGTCTCACCAAGGGCTAGCGCATGTAGGAACAAATATACATAACGAAATGTGATGTGATGGCATGAATCCATCGCAATATTCGGAATACCAATTATAAATCAATTTAAGTCGAAACCTTCAGAGATGCATATGCACATTGTCGATGTTTTAGACCAAGTATGCCAGTTTATCATAACCATGTCCATGATACATTTTCGAAGGGCTAGAAGTGGGAGCCAGACCCTCCATTATAGGTGATCAATTTTGCGGCAAACTTCGTGCACACACTGTCTGCTACTGCCTTTATGCCTAGGAAGAGTTCTGATGTTCGCTACAAGACTTGCACCCTATCGACTATGCATGATGCCACAAAGATATATCAAGACATAAGCAAAAATTCGCAAACATTTTTTTAACAAACAAAAATATGCGCACAAGAGGTATTTTACCCATGCTCAGAAAAAAAGCCATAGAGCTGCAGGAGAAATTACTTAAGTCAGAAGGCATACTACAACTTGAGAAATCTTGACGATTTGAACACATCAGTTTAGGCCCCCCAGCAAAAAAATGCTCCCAGTCTCGTTTTGCTGTGTGGACATCTTCCACGACACAGGAAAAGAAGGATACCTAAGTTATACAGCAGCTAGAGTGCTCGCCTCCCATCACGAACACATGCACAGGGCCCTTCCCTCAGCACACATATCTGCGCAGGGGGCAACATCAAGGCCAGCCCATTCTTTACAATGCTGCTTCGCCCTAACATAGCAAGCCAGGTTCGATTATCGGCGGGTTCGATCCCAGATTTTTGGTCATGGGAATCGTACCGGACGATGCTGCTGGCCAGAAGGATTAATTAAAGAATTCCTGTTTCTCTTGCCCTCGCATTCTGACACAAGGTTCGATTCCTGGCAGGACAGATTCGCTAGGGGCACTCCCTACCACTGGTCGCCCTCAGTTTTTGAGAGCTGCAAAACCCTCTCTCACTCACTCCTTTCTCAGCTAAAAAACACGCAATATAGTATTCTCGACGGAAGCGATATTCGTTCTTCCCCACTTGTACAATTTTTTGGGAAAAGTAAACTTGCATAAGTATTCATCGAGACCGCGGCGCTCGCCTCCCATCACCTGTCAACACGCAAAGTCCTCACCATTTGCACCTACCAGCAACGTGCTGGGGGGCCAGCTCATGGTCTTCACACATTAGCTCCCCCCTCCCCCAACGACACGGATATAAAATTTATATCCTCAGCAAGTGCATCAGAGGATTTTAGTACGTGAGAATCGCGCCAGACGATGCTGCTAGCTGCCAGGTTTTCTTGGAGAAGTCCCGTTTCCCTTGCTCTCATTTCACCCTCATCAAATCTCAAAACCCCGATGTTAAACATTCCTCAATGACCATAACTAAAATAATATCATACCTCAAAAACCATGTCTCAAAAAACTGACGCACTTTGCCATCGGCCACCGAGTCCACCTGCTTTACTTAATATTTTCTCAGCTTCAGCAAGTCATTACAGCTAAATCCATACTTCATCTCACCCTTCACACTGTTGAAGTTCCGAAATCTCCGCCGTAACAAACCCCAATTTTTGTTGTTCACTTAACGAAAATCTTTTTTGCTGGGAAATAGCATCATTTCGCCCACTCTACAACAATAAGGTTTTCTTTATGGTAAATAATTGGTAGGCTCTTCGAGTCTGAACACAAGAAAAAAGCGACCATGCTGAACTCGGTACAAGCCATTATATTATAATTTATTCGTGTATCACATTGCGACATCAATGATCGCGATTAGTGGGTTACTGATAGAAACAAAAAAATGGGTGCGTGTACTCATGTACGCGCGTTAGATGTTATACTTCTTTGGAGTGACTAAAATAAAATTTTATTACGTATGCAAATTATTTGTGTAAGTAGGAGAAACGATAAATACCATAAATACCATTAATAAAGGTTTGATTAAAGAACATAATTAAATTACCCTCAGCGCGTCAAAAGAAGTATAACTTAATAAAATAATACTTAAAAAAATTAACCCCAAATACTTGAAAACACTTTCAGAATTTTATTATACTATTTTTGTGACAACCAAATTTTTCACAGCACAATGTAAGTAAAATTAATCAATAATATATATACATACATACACAAAATGAATTACTAATATAAATGAAATGCTTTAAAATTTTCTTATTACATAAACTGATTTTCTGTCGGTTTTAAATGTAACCACGTGCTATGTTGTATACCTTGCGTTTGTATATAGTTAGGCGATNAAACTGATTTTCTGTCGGTTTTAAATGTAACCACGTGCTATGTTGTATACCTTGCGTTTGTATATAGTTAGGCGATACGCGCATGCGCGTTGGCTCATGCCCCTACCATGTTCATTGTCGAATTTCGTTACACTGTGCACGCGCAATTATACGGGCATGCACGTTGGGTTATACCCCTACCACGTTCACTGTCGAATTTCGTTACACTGTGCGTGCGCAAATTCCGTTGCACACTAAACTTTTACCCTCGACGGGCCAGAAGTATAACTTCAAAAATGTTATATATATATATATATATATATATATATATATATACATATACATAGACACATATATATTCCAAACAGCGACTCACGAGCTCAGAGAGATAACGACACAGAAAATAATCAGCGAAATACAGTCTGGCCAAAAAGTTATGTATGGTCGCTATGTCCATCGTGACCAATATGGATGGAATTGACAGTGTTACTGGTATGAGTGGCGTGGTCGTCGAGTTCGGTATGGGCTATATGGTCGGCATGTGTGATGATATGTGAACAGTACCTTTTGCTCCACGCCACTAATTTTACAGAATTTGGAGACTTCATTCACCAGTAGCTGCAAATGGGCCCATGTTAACTGCGAGTACAGAAGGCGAAAAATTAATCTTCGCTTCTCATTAATCACTACGAATAATGCGAATCTGGTTACAGTAAAAAAGTGCACCTGCAATATATGTCAGCCCTCTTCCCCATTCGTACAAAATTGCGAACTCTGTTCTATAAATCACTATATCCAGCCTTCCAGAGAAATTTGTTAAATGTAGTTGCAAAAAATTACCGAGGCCGAACATGGAAAAGGTATCATAGTATCAGAGTTCTCACCCTTCTGCCAATCAAATACAAGGTCAGGCACTCTTACAATATGATTACCCCACACAGCTACCTGACAGACGCAGGGACGAGCACTCAAGGTGCCAAAATACATTCCAAACAGGAGTCATGTTTGCGCAGTGGTTAGAGTGCTGGCATCCCACCAAGATGGACAGAGTTAGATTCTTGAGGGTTTCACCCCGCTTTTCGCATGTGGGAGCTATAAGGAACGTTGTCGGTGATCGGCAGGTTCTCTCGAGTTAATCTCACATTCCTCCCTGTGTTTCATTGCCGCACCATACCCAGCGTACTTCACCCTAATCGACACCAATGATTTCAGCTGTTAGGCACCGCCAAAGTATCTTTAAATTCGACAACTGAATCACATGCCCATCCCAAAAATGCATTGGAGTGGGTAGATTGATCACCTCAATATTTTCGTGCCTTCAAATAATCGATCGATACAAGCCTCAATCACACTAGGAGTAACCAAAGTGCGAAAAATGATTTCTCCTGTTATTTATAAACATTCAGTACTTTCGCATCACTCAGTTCAATGAAATGATTAGAGTAAGGGGGAATTAATGAAAAAAGGTAGTAAATAATGGCAAGGCCCTCAAATCAGTGAAAGAGCCGCAGGAACGCGGTGGGTAGAGTGCTCGCCTCCCACTTATACGACCCAGAGTCGATATACAGTGGGGATTTTCGCACATGGGATTCGTGCTGGACGAATTTGCTGACCAACAGGGGATTTTTTTCTCAGGGGAACTCACGTTTTTCCCTGCCCTTGCATTCTGGCAATGCTCCCGTCATCTCATCTCACCACGCTCATTCCTCCAACTGGCCGAGAGTGTCAGACATGTCCCTCAGGTAGGGCAGCTGGTTCCACTTGGACAACAGCCTCCCCTCATCGCATCCGCAGAGCCTGCCCTAGGCGGGAACTGCAAGGGAGATTTTAATTTTTTCGAGTCAGCTTTTGGAAATATAGTACAATCCACCAATTTATCCAGTGGAAGATATCGAAGTTCTAGAAATTTCTCGGGCGAGAATCACTACGCTTATCACTGAGAATGGAGTAGCAGCCATCCACACGAAGATTTATTGTGTTTAATTCAGAGAGAAAATACAAATGTATTGCAAATTTTTTAAAAGAAAAACATAGGAGCACCATGAGAAAACACTCGTAATCTGTTCGCACCAGCAGAGGGCCCATGAAAAAATAGAAAACCTGCAGATGTAATCAACTATGCATATATAATTATGAATGTATATAAATTATAATGAGAATATAAATATATCATAGGAATAAGGCTTAGGGGTCACCAATTTGAAACACAAAAAAAACCTTAATTCTACCGATAGATGAAACTGTGAATCTCGGGATTTGCTGGCCAATATAAGTCTGCTAATCACCCGGAAAGAGAAGTGGCAAACAACAGGAGGTTTTACGCTGTATCTTTCAGGGAGAAAGATTACATACATCAAAACTTTCAAGAAAAATGAAAGTGAACCGAATAAGAAACTGTAATCTATTGTAAACGCAATACATTAAGAAAAATCCCGCATGCCCTACTGGGCTACGAGAAGGGGCCGCAGATAATATGACCTTACACATGACGAGAGACTGTTGGATCCGCGGTGGTGTAGTGGTTAGACTACTCGCCTNGCCGCAGATAATATGACCTTACACATGACGAGAGACTGTTGGATCCGCGGTGGTGTAGTGGTTAGACTACTCGCCTCCCATCTAGGCAAACTGGGTTCGAATACCAGCGGTGTCACTCCCGGATTTTCGCATGTAGGAATTATGGAGGACGACGGGTTTTCTCGGGGATTTCCCATGCCCCTTCATTCTCGTGCTGTTTCGTACTCACCTCGCTTCACCCTCATCGGCTTTCAAGACCTCGAGCTGCTCACATCTCTTCACTCACTCAGTTACGAGGGAATGTTGCCCGATGGACGAAGCATTTTTATACCACAAAAAAATTACATGAGGGCTCAGCTTCGTCTAGAGCAATGAAAGAGACCAACTAGCAAAACCAACCTATTATACCAATAATCCACACCAACAGACGATGACGTTCAATCTCGATACAAGTCGCATATACCTATTCTCATTCCAACCTCTTCGCGCAAAACTTGGCAATAACTTCGCAAAAAATTCGTAAAACATATCACCCTCCGTGATCATGCAGCGAATCGAGTAGTATGTATCGGAAATTATGAGAAGCTCATCTTTCGATGGAATGAGACTATGAATCTATGGATTTNGCGAATCGAGTAGTATGTATCGGAAATTATGAGAAGCTCATCTTTCGATGGAATGAGACTATGAATCTATGGATTTACTGGCCAATATCAGACAGTTCATCAATCTGAACGAGATACAACAATCAACAGGAGGTTTTAAACTTTTTGACGTGACAACGTCTTAAATTAGGTTGCGGCTGGGAGTCACTTATGAAAAAGTGTAACGCTCNGCCTCCATCTTCATATTCGTTGGAGACGAAGCTGTGGCTGTGTGGTTTTTGTGATATAAATTTGTATTGTAATATATTTTTTGTGATATATATTTCAATATAATTTCTGATGCTTGGGAACTATGTTATAAATAACTTTTTTATGCAATTTAATGAAAGTAAAAGATTGAATGGATGGAAAGGGTTTGTGAGGAGTAGAGCGACGGTAAGGTGGTTGACGAGACAGGGTATTGGTTGGAGGGGTGGAGAGATGGGAGGGGTTATTGTAATTGGAGGTGATGTGATTGAATAGCAATTGGCAGAGGTGGGTATACTAATTAAATCCAATATAGTGGTCCTGCCATTGTGTTACATAATTCTTAAGGCATCGCGATCGTATTCGCCTTGAAAAGACGAATACATCGATATATAACACTATATAGTTACATCTATAATGTTTTAATTATAAAATATATTAAAATTTAAAAAACATAATTTTTCAATGATTTTATTATATCGACTCCTTAGTGTGGCTTGTCAGTGGTGGAGGGGAAAAGTATGCCCAAATTATGATGTTCGCAATAAACATCATGGCGACAAAAGTAGTTTTAATTTTTTAAAATCAAATTTATAAAAACCAATATATAAATCGAAATAATTATGATTTGCAGTGGTGCTCTCAATATTTATTTTTCTATGCAAACGGAAAATGATTATGTATCCCTGGATCCCCATTTTAAAGTTACTAGTTATAATTCCTATAATTTCGTGCTAGAGTGCGCTGGTAACTCGTGTTTTCAGCATTATCTCCTAAAGTACGCTGATGGCGGGAAATATTAAATATGAATATTTTTGTGATATCACATTACTCGTGATCGGTTGTTGGTTACATGACATTTTTAATGTTGACCCGAGTTTCGGATCATTTCTAACGATGTTTGTATATGATTTGCTGTATATTAACGTGCTTATATGCCGCTTATACACTGAAGAGACAAAAAAAACTGGTATAGACGTGCGTATGCAAATACAAGAGGTATGGAACCAATCAGAGTAACGTGATGCGGTCGGCAGCTAGATCGGATACTGCTGCTACAATGGCAGGTTATCAAGATTTAAGTGAGTTTGAACGTGGTGTTATAGTCGGCGCACGAGAGATGGGACATAGCATCTCAGAGGTAGCGATAACATTTGGATTTTCGCGTACGACCATTTCACGAGTGTACCGTGAATATCGGGAATCCGGTAAAACATCACATCTTCGACATCGCTGCAGCCGGAAAAAGACCGTGAAAGAACGGAACAAACGACGACTGACGAGAATAATTAAATGTGACAGGCGTGCAACCCTTTCTCAAATTGGCGCAGATTAGATTTGTGGACTGCCCTGCAGGATTAATGGTGTGCATTGCCTCCTGCATACCTTCAGACATTAGTCGAGTCCATGCCACGTCGTCTTGCGGCACTTCTGCGTGCTCGGGGGGCCGGCCCTACACGATATTAGACAGGTGTACCAGTTTTTTTGGCTCTTCAGTGTATGTTTATGAATATATTTAAGCAATCTCGAGAGGTGAGGTATGGTGTAGGGACCTCAGTTCTAGAACAGAAACTACACAAATAATACTTCTCTTTCGTATTTAGAAAAAATCTGACAATTTTCCCAGTGTTCGGAGAATGTTAATGGATTGTCATCAAGTGTCTACACCATAGCACGGAGGGTTGCTGGAAGAGTAGTAAGGAATGACATAAGAAATATTATAGATAAATTTGTAAATTTAAATCATGCATTTTATACATTATAAATTTGCATTTCTGAAATCTAGCATAAGAAGGATTCCTGCAACATTCATTCTTCTCATGTCGGCGTACAATTTAGCCAAAGCCTTGCTACAGTATCGGCACTGTGAGCCACGTTGGCCGAGCAGCAGTTACCCCCCACGAGACCATTCTAAAACCGGCTGATGGACTCCGGTATAAACGACGAAGAATATACCCACACCCAGACCGTCTGACAAGAGTTGGGTTGCACGACCCTGGGAACGTCATTCCTCAGAGTCAGTCTTAAGCCTTCTTTGCATACACAATTCAGTCTGGAGTTTCATATTTACATCGCTAAAAAATCCTATACTGCATAACTGTAAGGCAAATTATGTTCACCATTTTTACATATGATTCGCTTATCATCGGACCAACACAACCACTTTATTTGCAGTCTCTGTATAGAATACATACTGATGTGATCGTAATGTGTTCATGACCACGTGCATTGTTCGCAGCTCGTTAAATGCAACTACATAATCAAAAAATGGGATTTTATTTTTTACCACACACTTTTGAAATCCAGTACCATTTTTTAGTGATTTTCTCGCCGTACTTACACAAGTACAATTTCGCTCTGAGCCCTACGAATTCAGTCATAATCTTTACATCGCTCTCATCCTTGAACTTGCCCACCGCCCTCTTTCGGCAGACGAGATGCACTTGTGAGCCATACTATTGCTGCTGGTGTTGAATTCGGTAAAATATTGTGTGTTCACGATCATGTCGTTGGAAAAGTCGTTGGTTCGAATATGATACGGGGACGAGTATGTATCCATATTTAATAGCTCCAGGTATTTTCTCTCTGTACTGGGTCTTCATCACATCGTAATGAAAAATGGTACATTCACGTTTAAACCAGCCGAGCACTGCAAACCTCGCATTTATGGGCTTGTCGAACAATATTTATTTGTGTTAGAGTCGAATTAGCGAAAGATTTTCTTCGTTAATTGTTCGGTCCACAAATGATGGTTTTGCCACGAGTTTCTTCACTCGCTTTTCACTGCATACCGATTCAATTTTTTGACTGATTCTTTTGTTTTCCATCAATTTACCAAAATTTGTGTTGTTGAGCAATTAAAAAAATTTATTTTCGATAGCATTGGTGGCGCCTGTCGTGACTTGGTATTGAGGTTGATGTAAGGCTTTAGCCATGCAGTCTGCTCAAACTTGAGTTTCAGGCTATGTCTAGAAACTACTTGAGTTTGCGATAATGAACGATGTAGTGGCTCATGTGTTCCAGGATCGTTATCAGCTTTGGTTGTTTCGAGCTCGGCGGACACAGGTTGATGGGAATAATTCGCAAATACGGTGTCTGTCGGGCAGGGTCGCGGGATGATCGGCATCCACCTGCAATATGTAATCTGTTGTTCCATCATATGGAATGGACATGTTATAGATTTTATTATCAGCCCACTTGAAGTTGTGTAGCTTGCTGGGATAGCACGTTTCAGGGGAAATAGGTGTCGTTCGCAAATGCATGATGCTTCAGGGCTGTGCCACCACAGATCCCTTCCTTAATGAGCATGTGCATTTCGTAAACTATGAGAAGCTCCAGTTCTATGCACATCATTTTCAGCATTGCATAAAATGCAAATCCTGGCCTGCTCACATCATGTACATAGTTAATTTTTTATGTCAGAATACACAAATACCTGAAAATTTCAAAAACATCTCTCAGGAGAACACCCGTCTTCAGGTACAGGTCAGAATACATTCCCAGGGTCGTGGAGCCCAACTCTTGATCAGACGGTCTGGGTGTGGGTGTATTCTTCATCGCTTATACCAGCATCTTTTCGGTCAGTTTTATAATGCTTCTCACGAGGGCAGCTGCTGCTTGGCCAATATGGCCCACGAACCCGATGTAATCATACGGGAATACACCTTTATGTGTAATGAGGGGCAGTTGGCCGGCACTGAATAACTTGGCTGTGTTGTTAACTTTATTTAGAGACAGGTGCTCGACCAGGGAAGCGAGACTGTGTGCCATGAGTCTGAAAGTATCGATGAACTGGATAGAAAAACGATCGCCCAGCTGCTTCGAAAATGTGATTATTTTCTAACTCGTGTGTAGATTGGCGATGTTTTTCTTATTGTACCCCAGTTGTCTGATAAAATCCTCGTAGCTCAGGTTATGGAAGAACACTACGAGTTTCTTCGAACTTCAGTTTATCTGATTTCATATGACGCATGCAGGTCTGATGTGGTCATGGTCCCTCACCTTGTAATTTTTGTGTGTGAACGGAGCAGCACAACAGCAGCATCTCGTCGCCTTTGTGTGACTAACTGTTCAACTGGTGTGAGCAGTTTCATAGGCTTTAAAGTGGCATAAATATCTTTAACCGCATTGACAGTATCCACAATAGCTCCTATGATGTGCTTTTCAGCATCTGGTCTTTTATATAGTACTGGTTCTTTGGACAGTGACTAGGTGAGCGATTCGGGAATAACATTATTATCAATATGTATACATATACAATAACTGTACGCTTCGTGCTTCTGGTAGGTGTACGTGAATGAGCGACTACGGTCTGGTTCGCAGGTCTGAATGGACTCGAGTATCACCTCAATGTCTGCATACATGACGATCGGTAATTTATTCATGTAGTGGCAATTCTAGGATTGCAATACTGGTGGTTTACCATCTTCACCCAATTGTGGCATCTCGATTCTCGCTGAAGCATTTTATTTGCAGTATTTCCTGTGTTCTTCTAAACAATTTTGGCCTGTCAACCCCGATTTCCTCGACTGGTCAACAAAATAGGAAAAGCACCGCATGCACATGTTAATCATGTGATCATGGGCAGTCAGCTGCGATCTTATCAAATGTTCGATATCTTTTGTAGCAATTGTGGGCATTCCTATCTTCGGTGGTGAGGAGGATGTCGATGTGTTGGCCTTTTTCTTCTTCAGCCACATGCACAGGCGCGACCTTCTCCTCAGCACTGAGTGAGTACACATTGACCGATACAGCAGGGTTGTTCTTCTCCAATATTTTGATTTGTCGCAGTGGTGTCGGGAATTACATTCTGGTATAAAATCAAATTTTGATTCCAACTTGTGATAGAAGTAGTTGATTTGTTAACAGTTTCTCCCTTCCAAATTATCTGCCAGAATCGGTCACCTAAAAACCCCACGTGATGGAGATTTTTAGGGTTGCATCTCGCATAAGTTTCTTGATCGTGTCAGGAATATTGATGTAAGATGAAGGATGTAGGAGTTCCAGCTTGTTAATTCGGAGCTGCAAGTGATTAATTTTTGAAAAATGTCCTCCCCAAACTATGACATTTTTACATTTCTCCCACTTCGTATATTTTCCCTATACAGGATTTTACGAACTTTACGATTTCATCAGCCTCATACACTGGTGCATTCACAGTTTTGAATGCATTTGTGTCCTACTTCGTTGAAAGTAATCGGATTTTTATAGTCACACTCAATATAAATAATTAATTTAATTGGACCTTGATCCTGTATTTCTTTGTTGACCGGCTCGACTGTAATTTTCTTTTTGCGAGACAAGATACTAAAAATATATTTTGACGAACCATCCTCATTTTGAGCGAAATATGTCTTTAAATTGTAATGGAAGCCATTTCATCCACCATGAAACAATTGCATTAACCATACCAGAACCTGCGAAGATTCTTGGGCATGGTGGTCGCTGGCATGATGGTGGATGATCACCTTGAACCCCGGATGTAGTGGGAAGTACAATCGTATGCTACGGTGAAGGAGACTAATTACATCGCAGTATGACATACGAAAGTCGTACGGCTATGCAGGTTTTAGAATGTCTCTGCAAGTTATTGTGCCTAGCAAGTATCAAGCCACAATTTCCGCACTTATATGTCATCCGATCAATAGGTATCGCAGATCCATACTATTTTTGTTTTAGAGCATCATTGTTGAACACAAATGTTTTATTGTAGAAGTGACACAGGTGATGATGTAATGGCCCAGTAGATGGCACTGGTGTATTTGAATATGCTGTCGATGGTACCGCGAATGGCATCGACGACGAAGTAGGCAGCTCAGCTGGAGCCAGCAATGGCACAGTCAAAGACGAAGTTGGGATGCTCGTCGCCGGAACACCATTAATTTACATGGTTCATCTAGATATCTCTATGACAAATAAAAATACATAATTAATAGTTCTTGTAATGTAAAGCTATAAGGGTTATGCATAATATATTATAGAATACATGCATAATTATGAGCATGCACAGTCGAATACCAAGTTGGGATGCTAGTCGCAGGCACACCATTAATGACATGGTTCATCTAGATATCTGTAGGAAAAATAACAATACATAATAATAGTTCTTTTAGTGTAAAGCTATAGGGGTTATGCATAACACATTATAGAATACATGCATAACTATGATTATTATTTAAGGAAAGTTGATTCATTGTCAAACATACATACCTTTCAGGCTTATATTTTTCCGAGTTTTGGTGTTCCTTCCTTCATAGTTTCAGGTAATGGTTCACAGTTTACTTCAGAACCTTTTAGGCACATGTATTTTTCTTTTTGAATCAAGCACATTACTCTATCCCCATGCAATCCCCCCTTCTGTATGCGGAGCGTTTCAACCGAAACCTCTGTTCAGCTTTGGTTGCTTTCCATGCGAAGAATCAGACAAACTGGGAAAGAAAATTGCCTTAGCTCCAGATGGCAATTAATTATGAATGTCATGAATCTCACCGATCAACGCCTTTTCATTTAATGTTTACTTACATGCCAAACAATCACTTGTCCAATTTATGGAAATTAAGCGATTGGCTTCCTCATAATGTGAGAAACATCAGGGAAGTTTGTTGTTGTTTTTTTGCCGTCCTATTGAGGCTTTGTGGGTACTTCTATATCCACATCTGAATATAAAATAAAAACAAAAACAGCAGTTCATATTACTATACTATTTACCCAGTCCTGCAGTGTAATTACAATTAATTAATGTCATAAATATATGATGCTTTAATAAGTGACAGATTTGTTATTAACAAAGGAAACATATATTGTATAATTCTTTGCCTTTCGGAGTTTTATGTATAAGGAAAGACGAACAGTTTGGGGCTTGGCCCTGTGTTTAAAATGAATATAATTTTACATGAAGTATCATACTTGTAGCGGCACATGTTCCTTGGTGTCCTCTGCAGTGTCTTAGTTCGTTTCGGTCGGAGATCCCTTTCTGGGATCTCTCGCATTGACGGTCCCTGCCTTGAGCACCAAGGGGTGGCTCACTCTTCAGACAAACCTTACACACAAAAACATTTCCGCTTCCTACTCTGACAGACCAAACACATAAAAACTTTTCTTCCTCCTCCTTTTCCTTTTCCTCAGACAGCCCTTTAATGTAAAAAAACATTTCCTCATCTTCAGACAGACATTACATGTAAACACATTTCCTCCTTTCCTCCTCAGACCGACCTTATATATAAAAATATATCCTCCTCCTCATCAGACAGACCTTACACATAAAAGCAGTTCCTCCTCCTCAGACAGACCACCACACTCATAATATTGTTACATTACAAAATAATTCGAATTGTTATGCTGTTTATAGATTCAGAAAATTTTTGTACATACATTCGGAACGTTAGCATTTTTTTTATGTTGTAAAAAAAAAATTATCGTTGATAATTGGAAAAAACTTGGATGCCGAAAAAAAACTTTTTTTTCTACATTTTCAAGATAAATGAAAATATGTTAAAGAGGACAGTGTTATATAATTTGTATATACAAACCATGAGAGCACTCTGAGAAATCCCATTTACTATTTTCGCAATAACAGGAACTGTGACACCATAAACAACGTCTTGAATGATGCCAAGCGACCTTGAACTTGGCCTTTGTCACCATCTCGGATGACATCTACCCCTTAGCACCGAAATAAACATATTTTTGAGGCTTTAAGTGTCGTCGACAATATCGGACCTGGTTGTAAACATCGTGGACAGTTTTCCACAAGCATCAAGATATTAATTTTGCTAAAGCGGCAAGACCTTCAGTAAAAAATGCAGTACAAATCGTAATGAGAAAATTAAAAAAAGTTTGGGGAAGGCGAGCCATCTTAATTAACTCTTCGCTGTTATACATAAGTGTGAGTTCATGTGTTAACAAATATAAATTATTCCGGACAAAATGTGACATGAGGTTTATCGTATAAAAAGTATATATATTCTGGGGCACATTACAAGAATGTCAAAATAAAATGTGTACAGCCATGATTCCTACACCTGTACATGTTGCAAATGTACTAATTGCTAATGGATTTATACTGTAAGAATCTGCTTTCTGTGGTCTTTTAAAATAGATATGTCTCAAAAATTGCATCACATAAGTCGAAAATAATGTGCCCATCACTTATAAATATAAAACAGAAAATTATAAATCTATTAATTTATAAGCGAAAAAAATTGGTGCTGTAGAAGATAATGTACGGCTAAAATGTTAATATACTAAACCAGAACCACATGAAGAAGAATGTAGCAAGAAAGGCTTCAAGGCCTCAAATGTACCTCTGTATAAAATGTATGAAATCGAGTATGCTGTGTACGACTTCATGCATGCCCTCACAGATTGCACAAAAATTACATTAAAAACAATGCTGCTATTCTGATAACATCTTTAGAAAAAGCTGTAACGTCCGCCAACATGAAACGAGTTAACGATTAAAAGAACCGACCTCTAAACTTTTACCAGTCGACAATTTTGAGCATTGTATA
>NQII01014917.1:0-16651 GCA_002778355.1 Clitarchus hookeri | reverse complement strand
CGCTATGGACGAGGCATGCAAGGACCACGATATTACTTATGCGAGTAGTAACAACTTGAGCGACAGACACGCTGCTGATGTTGTTTTCGCCGACAAAGTCAAGAAGATTGCAAAATCACCTCAGTCCAAGTTTGGGGAACGTTTAGCTGTTTGGAGTGTTTCCAAGATAATGAAAACCAAAGCCAAGTGAGGTATGCGCACGCAATTCAACCAGAAGAAAAAATAAAAGGAGAACATGGAAAAAAGCATGTAATGTAAGGAAGAAAAAAGGTTTTCCACCATTCGTTCTGCATGCACTGGGTGCTCTTGGAGGTCTCATCGGAGGTGCTAGCAGTTTAGCCAGGGCAGTTAACGGTGCTGAAGAAAAAGGTAAGCAGTTGGCCGAAGCAGTTCGACACAACCGAAAGTTGGAGTCGCTCGCAATGGGTAAAAAAAGGCAAAGGTCTTTACTTGAGTNTGGAGGTCTCATCGGAGGTGCTAGCAGTTTAGCCAGGGCAGTTAACGGTGCTGAAGAAAAAGGTAAGCAGTTGGCCGAAGCAGTTCGACACAACCGAAAGTTGGAGTCGCTCGCAATGGGTAAAAAAAGGCAAAGGTCTTTACTTGAGTCCATATCCAATGTTCGGTGGAGGTCAAAGAAGTAAAAGGAAAAGTCGACCGAATGGGACAAAAATGCGATCTTACGAATATAGAAATAAAAGATATTGCTTGCAAATTAAGAATATCAAATTTTCGTGGTGTGTAAATGCATGATGGACTGCCACAGAAACCTAAACATAATGATTCGGCAGCCGTAAATTGATCTAGTATCGGAGGTCCAGGTATGCACTGGGTTGCATACAAAAAAAAGCGGAAACAGAGACGAGCATTTCGATAACTTTGGAAACTTATGTCCACCGCTTCAGTTGAGAGAGTTTTTGCTCGGTGTGAAACTGAGATATAATTACAATGCCAGCAGCTGCCCAGCGGGTGGAATTGTAGACACTTGTGCATCCACTTCTTAAGCGAATAATGCGATTTATTTTAAAGGCATGCAGATAGCATTGTCTCATCATTCATGTCTATAACTATGGTCTTGTCGGGCAAGAGTCCGGAACTTCGCTCCGTGCATTTCCCTGCACTTAAATTAAAAGGTTTCTGGTCTCTGGCACTAATCGATTTCCAGACATAATTTTCATTCCAAAATGTGGACTTCTCCAACTGTATGTTCCATTATGTTCGAATGGACAATGAAGCCTCGGGCGAAGTGTGTTTACCAATCGGCTCCTATGAGATAGAAGACATTGCNATTATGTTCGAATGGACAATGAAGCCTCGGGCGAAGTGTGTTTACCAATCGGCTCCTATGAGATAGAAGACATTGCTACATTCCTGGAATGCTCGCTACAACCTGATATAATGTTGCTTCTTCGAGGCAACTCCAATACTTTGAATAGTGAAATTATTTGCAGTGGAAACATTAATTTCACAAAACACGATACACTAGCTTCCATGATAGGCTTCCAGAATAAAATGTATGAGACATCTAAAGTGCATGAATCATCCTTGCCTATAAATATATTGCCGGTGGATGTTATGAATGTTATAAAGATAAACTGCAAACTGGTTAGCAGTTCATACCTGAATTGTCAGCCAAGCCACAAACTACATGAGTCTTCTGCTCTTGTACCTCCAGGATTCAAGACCGCCGAGGTGCCTAAAACACTAATTTATCCTCCAGTCACAGCTAAGAGTATGCAAGAAATTGTGGTTTCAATTAGTCGACCAAGAAGACAGGTTGATTAATTTCCATGACGAAGAAATATTTTTACGTTTACATTTGAAAAGAGATAGGACTGAATTTTAAGATAAAAAATATTATAAAAACTGGTAGAGGCAACACGTCAAAGGTTAGTATACTGCGAGCAGTTAGTGTGTTAACACGCGAAAATGTACACTTCCTTTAATATCTTGGGTTCAAATCTGCAAAAATGGATGCCGAAATATTTAACATGGAAGAACTAATCAGCTACGAATATTCTATTACCAAAATGAATTTCACTCGTATTCACCGTATATACTGCGACTGTATGCAGTGCCATCAGAGGTTAGAATTCCAGTGCAAAACCAGGACATTCATACAGTACAGTATAATTCATATTTGAGGTTCAGGAGAACGATTACTTAGGAAGAGGGTGTAGTTCCTGCAACAACCCAAATAATCAGAAATGGCATTTACTTCACATGATTAACAGAATTTATTATGAATTGGGAGGTGCTGAAGTGTACTCGACAAGAGTTGTTGGAATTACAACTACTATAAAGAACTACCTGTCTCTTACACGCAACCAACTACCTGCAGCGAAAATGGCTGGCTGCGGTAGTCGAAGCAGATTGTAAACTACCAGTTTACGAAGGTGGAAAATTCGAAGTATTCGAAGTATTAGCCATGCAGCTAGGTTTTGCAGAGGATTATAGTCATGTAATTATTAATTCCAAACAAGAATTGGTTATTCTCTTAGCCAACACGCAAACGAATGCGATCCAGGATGTTGCTTTTGGACCACACTACGACACTGTCGATACAATCCATCGAATGGGTGTTACCTCATGTGAAATTAAAAATGTCGGAGTTGTAACGTTTTTCAAATAAGTTGAGAAGTGACGCAACATCGATATCACTTTCCGAACATGGAGTTTGGAAACTTAACAGAGTGTGCTGCGCTCCACCAGTGTAAATTGGAATATAAAGTATAGTTTTGCAAGTGTGAAGCCTCGCTACATCATAGTTGCATTCCAGACAGGAAAACAAAATGTAGTCAGTGCAGATCGATAGAAATTCGACCACATGAAAATAAAGAATGTTAAAATATTTCTCAACCCTTAAAGTTTTCCTTATGCAGATTTAAATGTAGATTTTACTAATGGGACTTACATGATGCCATACCAAATGTTAGCAGATTTCCAGAAAAGCTACTATGGACAAACACCACCCCCGGGGCTACAACCGAGAGAATACATGAGCACCGCACATCTCATAGTTTTTGACGTGAGCAAACAAGACGACAGTGTGAACACAGGAGTGGTTGACTGTCGCATAGAAATGGTGTCAGCAGAGAATTTTCTTAAAAACACTTGCGCATATGCTTTGATAATTCATGACCACCTGGTCACATAAAATGTACGAGATAAAATCGTTAAAGTACTGATGTAAGTGTGAATATCCATTCAGTCACACATCGCCTATCAACATTTTCGCTAATGTGCAGGGGTTCACATCTCCTCTCGGATTCATCATCAAAGAAATATGTATTGCGTATACGAATGGAAGCACAAGTTCCTGCAAATTCTTACCACCGTTTGCCTGGAAGACAAACATGTAAATGAGGTCAGCGACCACCTTTTGGTGGTGAGTTGTGAGATGATGTCAGAAGACGATAATAAGCACTGAAAATTCCAACACAGCCATGGAATTGAGTTCAGCTACTATCGAATGCATATAATATAGGATGTGATATGGTAAATATATCAGTTGACTTACAGCTTTCCTGCATGCACGATGTGTTACAGTCGTCATGAATGGACTTATAGAATAATTGAATAGTGCAGTTCAGTACAAGAAGCTTTGTGACTTGAAGATCGGGCAGAAATACATCGCAACTGATTTCCAGGAGACTGACACGTTCTACGGGAAAATCATTACGCGTGTATTAAACAATAACTTTAGAGTACATTTGCCAAAACGATATGTTCAATTTATTCTGCAGAGGGACATGGAAAATCTTAACAAAACTCCGGTGCATGTAACTTACAATGGTATGAAGTTTATCGGTAGTGGAAAAAATGCACACATTTTAGACTTTTCGTGAAGAGTGTGATACTTCTTCGGCAGCAGGAGAGAAGAAGAGAAAAAATACGTATACTTTGATTCACCTACAGCTTCCCTACATGCACAGAATGTTAGTCATCTTGTTGGAGCTAACAGAAAAAAATTCAATAATGTTGCATAGTACAAGAAGCTGATTAATATGATGGTGAAGAGAATTACGCGAGTGTTAAAAAAAACCAGTGAATTCAGAGTACTTTTACCGATACTGACCTGCAATTTCTTAACCAGATGGTGACAACGTACCCTGGTATGAAGCCTGTTGGAAACGTTCACACGCTCGAATTGAAATATAATATTTTCACGTATGTCGTATTGTATATCTCATAAAAAAAAGTACAAATGTATGCAAAGAGGCAAGCTGAAGGAAAAAGTACTATGTTGTAATCATGTAATTTATAGCTGAATAAATATTTATAAAAACGAAAATGTTTCATTCCGTAAAAAAAATCATTGTGTCACAAAAGGACACACACACACGCACACGCACACACACACACAAGCACACACACATAAGCACATTGAACTATTCAGAAACTTGCAAATGTTATATGTATTTTAAAATGAAACTAAGAACTTACATAATTATATTAAAAAATATTCTGGAAAGTATAAGGCCATATGCGTGTAGTAAATAAACCAATAAGCACGTGGTTCTAACAAGCCAAAATAAAATTATCCGAACAAAATGTATTCAGAAATACTACCTTCCATTCAGAGTGACAAGGGCGTATTTAAGGAGAGGGTTGATAAGGCCCTAACCCACCCTGAAAAAAAAAAAAAAAAAAAAAAAGAGAGGACAGAAAATAATTTCGACAGTGACAAAAATAAGTGGATGGTATAGAATCTTACCAGAGATTGTAAAATGCCTGTAGCTCAGGATGTCGCAATGCATACATAAAAAGTTTTTTGTGTGTCTCTTCAGGCCTAAAATAAACAACGCCATTCAACGAAAATTGTCCAGTCACAGAACTGACGAACGCAGGGAGCGATAAGAAATAGTTAGAAACATGAGAATGGTGCTTCTGTCTTCTGAGCTAAAACTCTGACATGTAAATAAAAGCTATGGAAAAGTAATGATTTAAAACGGCATAAAAACATTTTACAAGTTGTTTCACAAATCAGTTGCAAAATCGTTTTATAGATATAAAAGTAGCAATATACAATTATGAAAACAACTCAGGTATAGTTATTCTAATAGACGCATTGGAAAATGTTTTCGTATAATATGTAATGGATAATTTATTTTATTTAAATATAGACAAACCGAGAAAGATATTGGCAAAACTTAGCGACATGTATGATTATTGTTGGCTTTACNATGTAATGATCCCACTGCCCCACCGGCGAAGCGTCGCTGTGTTGACACACAAACAAGTCCATCTGTTCCTGCTCGTCTGATTTCGACAGAGGGCAGCTCTCACCATCGCAGAGTAATCGTCGGGGTTGGCGAACCTAATGATAATGGGTTCCTGTTGGTAGAGACAGCCTTCAACAATTATTTGAAAACTCTCATTGCAGAGGATACATATGGTTGGATTGTATTTATGGTAAACCAGAGCCACATGGCAACCAAGATGACCATCGTGCCTTCAAGTCAAAATATACCTCTGCTGTACAACTTAGATGATATTGAAAATACTGTGATGGATACCATCGAAAATATCTGCAAGGAAGAAGAAGAATATCAGGGTGAAGGGAAGTGGTTGGACCCTCAACCATGTAAAATATCTTAAGACAAGAATCAACGTACTTGATACACTTAGAACTTCATCCTATATAGATTTACCAACAAATGTCAAAGGTAGGAAGGCAGTAAATAATCCCCAGAACAAAGATCAAGAATGCTTCAAGTGGACTACTCTGTCAAGATTCGTAGAAGGGGACAACTTGCAGAGGCTTCATCAAAGATGCAGAGATGTGGAAAGGAAATTCGACTTCAGTGGACTCGAGTTCCCCACACCTCTGAGCCAAAATACACCTGTTTGAGAGAAATAACCCTGGAATTTCTGTGGATATTTATTCGCTTGAAAATGAGAAGATGACTGCCCATACGCATATGCAGTAAGGAAAAACCTGAACATTTCTACTTGCTACTCCTAACTGATGGCAGCAACAACCACTACACCTTAATTACTAATTTTTATAGCCTGATACATTCAGCTGACACAGAATAAAGGGTCTATATATGTTTGCAACTGGTGCTTCACATACTATCATTATATTTTACGCATTACTGGCCTCACTGGAGAGGAAACTCTTGACCAGCACTTTATATTTTGTAAGCCTCATGCTCCTGTGAGAATAAGGATACCTCAGCCAACATCAAACAACATGCCTCCAGTTATGAAATTTAAGAATTATCAAAATATGACTAATCTTCCAATAGTAATATAGGCAGATTTTGAAGACACATTGAAGCCTGTTACATCATGTGAACCTGACCCCAAACACTCATACACAATGACTTACCAGAAACAAGAGACATACAGTTATGGAATTTACATCTATGTAGACAACAATATTGTACCAGCATCAAAAATATCAGGTTTGAATGCAAAGCCTATTATATACAGAGGAGAAAATGTAGCCGAAAACTTCATGCCCAACATTGTGAAAATCGCTGAAGAGGTTCAGGAGATATGTATTGCATCAGGACCAACGAGACCACTGACACTTAATAAATGGTTTGCATATGACCTGGCTAACACCGGCTGCTACTGCTCCGCATCCTTCACGAAGAAGCCCCCAAAATCCACAACCTTGATCACTTTATGGGCAATTATATTGGATCTGCCTGCAAATGAATGCTATTTGCTTTGTCGTAGACCTAAAAAATTACCATTAATATTCCATAATCTTGGCTATGACGGTCATTTCATCATAAAAGAACTCGCATATGACACCAAAGATATTTCCATCATCCCAAATTCAGTAAGTCGAGTGGGGACGAATTCAGTATTCAATTCATTTCTGCCAGTCTCGAAACCCTCGCACAGAACCTGCCTGCCTCCGAATTACAAAATACTAAGACTTTTTCAGCACTGAAGAAATGGGGCTAGTTGTAAGAAAGGGTATCTTTCCTTACGACTATGTTGACTCGTAGGAGAAATTAGAAGATATGCAGCTGCCCACTAAGGAAGCCTTCCACAACCGACACTAACAGTGATATTAGTGACGAGGACTATGCCCATACAAGAGTGAATGGATGAAATTTGGATGTTGCAAACTGGCAGAATATTCTGACATCTACCTGAAGAGGGACATCTTGCTTCTGACATTTTTGAGAATTTCCGGGGGCTGTGTCTAAACACATATGTCTTGGACTGTGGTCATTATGTGAGTGCCCCCGGATTATCCTTTGATTCCAAGTTGAAAAAGACAAAGGTGGAATTAGAACTGCTTACCGACCATGACATGCACCTATTCATCGAGGCTGGTGTCTGGGGCGGTAAAGATCAGTGTATTAAATTGCATTGTACAGCAAATAACAGACATGCTTCTACCACACATGATGCTGAGAAACCGTCAACATATCTCCAGTATGTAGATGCCAACAATTTGTATGATTGGGCGATGTCATTACTCCTTCCATATTTTGGATTTAAATGAATCACCAACCTGGATGTGATGGCTGTGATAGCCAATGGCGATATAGGCTAAATACTGGAGGTGGATGTACAGTACCCTGCCAGTCTACACAAAGACCATAAAGATTTCCTTTTTCTCCCTATCAATGAGTGCCCTCCCCCCGGAACCAAGCGGACCAAATTAATTACAACTCTGGCAGATGAGAACAATTATATAGTGCACTATGTAAATTTAAAACAAGCAGTTGAGCACAGCCTACAAATAAAGAAGATTCATCGAATTTTGCAATATAATCAAAAGACATGGTTGAAACCTTACATTGATATGAATACCGAAAAGCGCCAAACTGCTGCTAATTACTTTGAGAAAGATTTATTCAAACTGGCCAACAATGCAACGTTTGGTAAGCTGATGGAAAATAAAAAGAGGAGGCAAAATATCGAATTTGTATATGTGGAAAAGGGAATTAAAAAACTGATTGCAAAACCATATTTTAAGGATAGGATAATTTATAATGAAAAAAATAAAGTATTCGTTTTGACAAGCGCATCTATGTAGGATTTTCAGTACTAGACTTATCAAAGACCTTGACGTATCGCTTCCACTATGATGTCACGAAGAAATATAATGAATGTATTCAGTCAGCATATACGGACACCGGCAACTTATTTATGAAATCAAGATGATGGGCTTTTACCAGGATTTAGCCTCAGACTATGCATTCAAGATTGAATTTGACACGAGTGCCTATCCCCTCACTCACCCATGCTACTCACCCACTAACAAGAAAGTGGTGCGAAAATTTAAGGATGAGTGTGGTGGGAATGAGATGTATGAATTTGTTGGTCTGAGGGCTAAATTGTATAGCTAAAAATGCATAAAAAAAAAACAATATAAAAGGCTAAAGGCCTCCTGAAATCTACCATAAAAAATAAGTTAACATTTAATGATTACAAGAATGTATTATTACAACAAACACAAATAAGAGTTCCTGCAAATACTATCAAATCACACCTTCATCAGGTTCATACCAAGTGCAGTAATAAGCTAGCATTGTCCTGGATGGATGACAAAAGTAAATTAATGAATGACTGTGCATACACTACCCTATAGTCATAGAGAGTTTTAATTATTTTTTATTGAAAAAAAAAATCATGAAATGTAAATACCTCTCCCCAGTCATGTTGAAGCAGAGATAATTCCATTCCTACATCTATATTTTTCTCACAATTGATCGAAATGTCTAAATATTAATAGTAGAATTTAATTGCTTTTAAGTTTTTTTCCAGCAGCACAGTGTAGCCCATGCAAGACATCGTCTTGTCAGGTGTATCGCCAATATAACCCGGAGCATTGTTTCAGTTTTATATGATGTGACTACCATGTCACTTCCGCAATTTTTCTCATGTACAAGGATTTGTCATCTATGTTAAGCCTCCCACCTGAGGTTTATAGCTATTTCCTGGAAGGTTACAAACACTTATTAATTGTGAATGTGAAATGGTATTCATGTCAGTCACGTATGCACTGCAGTTACTGGTGGTAGTATCGTACTTGCTTTTCATCTTCATTTATGCGCTATCCCAAACCAATTTTTTCCTCTATCTGTCTTCTTTACTCTTCTTCTTTGGCTGTCGTCTTTCTGTGCATTCCTTTGTTTGCTTTGGTTTTTTTTAGGGGTTGTGGCTTTCATGTCAACAACGTTGTAAACCACCTACATAATGTGCACTTGCAAGGCAGACGACAGAAGTTTAATAAACTGAAAATTCTGATATTTCAAATAAATGTATTTAAAATTAAGTATAAAGGAAAACATAAATCTCCATAGTGCTTCTGCAAGTGTATTTTGCGTAGCCCCGGTTCCAACATCTGGGGAACTGTATGAATGAGCTTGGTTCTAGGCCTCGTGCAAGGGACCAAGTCCATTCGCACAGTAAAAGTGAGGACAATTGATAACGTGGGCCTTCCACCCAAAGTAGACCATCACTGAATAAACTATTAAATGCAGTATTGTTCAAGAATATATATTTGTAATAAGTAATTGTTTAAATAAATTTGACTTTTAAAATTACCCAGTATGTTTTATTTCCAAGATATAGTTACCTTTTTATTCATACACATACAAGTAAAATAACTTGTTTACTGAAAATTATTCATATGTACAAGTATAAAGCAAACTTTTTCACAAGTTCTTGGAAAATAAGTGTTACATACTAATTCTCATTTGAGTGCTATAAATGAAAAAAAAAATCAGAGTATTTGGTATGTTTATAAAAAAATATAAAGTCAGGATTGATCACTCCAGTGTGTAGGCAAGCACTTGCTCCGAATTCCTGGACTGTGGATAAAGGTGTCATTGGAATATGTTGTTTTGACAGAAATACTATAAGCTAATGGCATTGCTCGCCACAGGGTGTAGGCATGCACTTTTAATGTGTGAAAAGAACTTTGCTGATATAAAATTTGCTATTATATAGAGAAAAACTTATTAATTTACTATTATTTATGCATACAAGTATAAAGTAAATGATTACAGTAGCTAAAATAAAAGAGTATTTAGCAGGCTTTTGCATATGAAACATCTCATTGCTGATATTATACATTTTATGAGTGAACCATCCTTCCCGACATGAGTTGTCATCTTACACTTATTATATATTTAATTATCTCTCGAATACTCGTGCCTATACTGTTTATAATTTATATTAATAAAAAATTCAGAGCACTGGTTGTAATTATAAAACAAATTAAAAGTTATTTTCAGTGCCTTGTGAACATACCTGCTGCAGGAGTTAACATAATGAACACAAACATATCGCGTAGAGATACCCATGAGTATAACATTTTGGAAAATAATGATTTATATATATATTTTATGTACACATCATTTAAACCTATGCTGAAACCCATATCATATCTAGAAACAAGATGTCGAGGTGGAATGACAGAGCATGAACTGGAACATCCTTGAAACGAGATGGTAGAATTGAATGACAGAGCACGAACTGGACAATTCTAGAAACAAGATGGTTGTATGGAATGACAGAGCATGAAGTATAATGGCAGAGCATGAACTGGACCATTTTTGAAACAAGGTCATGCTATTTTTAGACTAAGCGACTCATACAATTTTGGGTAAGGAAACTTTTTACAGGAATATTTGCAGATTAAAGGGACAATCAAAAAATTTTGAGGTAAATTCTAAAAATTTGGAGTGTTTTTCAGGGAAAATGGGAAATTTTGAGGTCAAGGTCAAATGTCAAGGTCATACAATATGGTTGTGATTCAATATAATATGGCGGATGGTTCCGGGACTCGGACACCCCACACTCCTGTCCAAGGCAGAATGACAGAGCATGAACTGGAACATTCTTGAAACAAGGTCATACCTTTGTCGGACTGAATGGCTCATAAAAATTTGGGCAAGAAAACTTTTTGCAGGAAATTGTGCAGATTTGGAAGGAAATTCGGGACATTTTGAGGGAAATTCTAGGTCAAAGGTTAGTCCACTGGCCCACTGCTAGATGCCACTATTGGTCCACCGCCAGATGTCACTACTGATCCACTGCCAGATGCTATATGGCTCCTACCCTCATAACCACCAACCCTCTGCCCCAGAACTCTCATTATATATCTACTCTCGCTCAAGTCAGGGATGCCCCTACTATGTACGGTCCCAGACAGCCCCATACCCGCCACAGTAGGGTCCAATGGAACGCACTTTAGAGCAATTACAGCTTGGTGCCCCGGTTTTCCGGTTTTCTCCCAGATATGCTACCAAAGGCAGGTAACTGGCTTGTCCCACCAAATGTGCCACTCAAGCTCCCAGACGAATAGTGGAGCCGGACGTCAGGGGTGCTTTATTGACGTCAACACCTTACCAACTAGGCCTTTAGGGCAATCAATCAGGGGCTATCCTCAGCACTCTGCTGTAGAGGGACTGCCTAAATCGCCTCAATTCGGCCCNCCAACTAGGCTTTTAGGGCAATCAATCAGGGGCTATCCTCAGCACTCTGCTGTAGAGGGACTGCCTAAATCGCCTCAATTCGGCCCCCAAAAGCTTGCCTCGCCTTACACCCAATTACAGGATGGTTGCCCACCTCCTCCTACCACCGGTCCAGCCGAACTAATCACACTCGTAACCAGGGACACCTACCCACCATCCACATAAGCATCTAGCCTCGACGTCACTCAGGTCCACCAAGCAAGCACATCCAGCCAAAAAGTGAGAACCTTTAGTCTTTGCCAACCAGTCAGTGACACTCCCACCAGGTATAGCGCCTCTGAGCGGCTCCCAGTGACACACACCTTACAACCATTACAGCCTGGTCTTCAGGCCAGGTGCGCAAGTGTGTGCCGAGACACAACACACATGCGTGAGTCATCGTTACTCCAACCATACTTCTGGGACACCTACGCAGTCACCAAATTACAAAACTAAATTATAGTAACTCTATTGGTTAGATAAATTAGCAGGAAATCGCGGAATTTTTTTCAGCCAACGTAACTATGATAACACTAGCTAATTTTTTTCTTGTTTTTAAGTTGGCTGAGTGCTTTGCAGCCCGATCAAAAACGTCCCGCTTTGCAATATCAGAATCCTCATTCGGTCAATTGCATGACATTGCAGTTTCATACATGCACGGCAGCAAATAAGGAAAGAAAACTGCTGTACATGCACAGTACGTTGAATCCCAGGAAACCGTCAACATGTACCGCTATAAATTATCTTGTCTGAAAATTGAGCGCTCAATGCGTAGGGAAGGTTATTTTTGGCAAGTCCTGTACACTGATAGGCTCAATCCCCAATGAAATTCCTTGTGAATAATTGATTAGTAATCCATATTGGCGTACTAAAATATGAATAGTTCTTATTTCTATAGCCTATCTCAAAGCATAAAGCTCACTGGTTGTGATAAAGAAACAAGTGCTGTGTCAGGTTAAAGCAAAACACTCACAAAATAATTTTACCTGGGCCCCTAAATGAAATCGATTGTGAAAAAAACAGTATACGAAAACGCATTCCCTAATAAACAAAAAAGGAGCTGAGCGCCATGTAAAACACCAACAAATATAATAAAAATTGAAGATTTTTTTTGGAAAATTGGACGTAAGCTTAAGAGTTTAGAAATACAACTAGTTACAAAATATTTTCGTGGAAATCGGGCGTATCTAGGCATTTAATATACATTACCGTCCACTTACTATGCCCAGAAATTTTACAATTGTTTAACATTTATCCTTAAGATAAATTAATCGGAGTAACGTCGGGATCCCTGCTATCGGAAAATCGCGCGCAAATACTGCAGACATGTGCAGAAGACGAAAATCAGTCTGTCTTATCTTTACCTTAGGAGGGAAGAAGATTCTATCGCGCGGACGTTAGTAGGATGAGTGAACTTAAGGGGAATCCTTAGTAGGAAATTTTAAACGCCTTAAGGTCACGCCTGGCCACAAGGAAACCTTGCGGCGAGCCCTCCGAAGACTGCTGCTATATGTCTTGCGAGGAAGCTGAATTCCTCACAAAATAGATACGTATCAGTAGGATATTAATACACGCGATATTAGCGAATGGATTACACTGCTGATGTTACTTTGTACTCTTCTCCTTTCTCTTCATGAAACTGCACTGGAAAGTCACACATATGTTATTTTCGTTCATTTTCACAATTTTTTCTCCTCGAATATATTCAATTGTATACAAGTACAAGTGACGGAAGTAAAATGTTTTTTTACCTTTCCTAGATAAAAATCGTATTGATAGAAGATTTGTGTACTGAGATACACGTATACGCGCAAACTCTGCTTCTCCAGAGAGTATTTTACTAGGGATTCCCTTTAAAATCGAGGCACACGCAGCAATGGCATCGTGGAAGGACTAGGACGTGTGCCGAATGCCAATACCCCCCCCCAGCCCACCAAACTCGCGGATGGCGTCATCGCACCGGATTGAATTACCTTCCTCCTTCACCACGGTCGTCACTAGGCAGCAAGGCTCATTAGACCTCCGATCGACGAGTTACGGAACACGGCAAAGCCCTCGGGGACGGTAAAGACACCGCAAATTGGCGACAGATGAACGGAGGGAGAACCCAGAGACACCACCAAAAACATAGGAACTCGATCAGCACGACGAAGTTAATTGTGTTGGAAAGCAGGAACAGAAACATACTTTCCCCCGATATGATTCCTTTCTAATAGAATGATTATGCCGGTTTTGAGACATCGGCGTTCAGCGTCGGAGCTTGAAGATGTTCATGCTCTGTCATTCCGGTCAACTTGTGGCCATTTTATTCTCCATGTTGGATATCAGTGACGTTTGACCTTTGACCATAGTAAACTTTAACAAAAAAAATTCAAAAAATTTCAAAAAATTAAAAAAAATTAAAAAAGAATCCCCCAAAAATTGTAAACGAATTTAATAAAAAATTATTAAACATTAAGTATTAAATAATTTATTAAAAAAAACTTTTATCTTAGGAGGTCTTCCAGCACCACCCTCACCACAGCCTGCACTCCCCTCATCGTCGTACCCCCTTCAAATATTTTTAATTGCCCAATTGCGCCCACCAATTACCCACATTCGTTCGTCCAATTAGTGGCGTTCGCTTCACCCCCTAATGTTTCTCATTAGCTAATTGCCCCACACCCTCCAACCCCTTCCAATATATTTAATTGCACAATTACTCGTATTCACTCCAACCTACCCATTATTTTCATTGGCTAATCAGTCAGCAGGCCACCAATGTTACACTTTGGCTAACTATGTTCGCTTAACCAATTGGTCGATCAATTACTCACATTCGCTCCACCCTTTACGCCCCCAACATCAATTACTCATATTCGTTTGACCCTCTTACCACCTCACCTTTGCTCATTCCGTCGTATGCAGCCATCTTGGTGGTTTGTTCGTTTGACATTTGTTTACATTTTTAACACCTAGGTGGCGTTATTTTCTCGATTTCGTCACCAGGCGAACAGCTGATTTAGATACCAGGCAGCCACCATACTTTATTATGTTTTTTAAAGTATAGGTGGTGCTGTCGGCACCCTCCATGTTAGATTCTATATTCAACAAATAGGTGGCGTTAATTTCTCCATTTCACTGCCAGGCGAGCTGCCGGTACCCGTTCATTCTGACGATTTAGCAGCAAAGTGAGCTGTTGGCTCTCATATTTATAGTCAAAGGAAAAAGTGTAATTTTTAATTCTATTAAAGAAATTATTTTCCCAATAAGCGCTATAACTACATGCATAAATAATTAAATCGATATTCTTTGTACTAAATATTATAATTAAGACTTATCAAACAAATTTCTTTTTCATGCTAACTAAATTACAATTGAAATTTAGTACTTATTCTGTAAGCCCTCACCCCACCACTAAGTTCGACTAATTATTCACCACCACTTAATCCCTTATAACTACCGCTCTTGTTTTCAGCATTGTCTGCTAGAGCGTATTAGTGTGGGGAAAGTATTTAATGGGAACAATGTCGACCCTCGGCACAGTTTCTCGTCTGATGCCAGAGGTGACAGATCACTCTCTCCCCCTCGCATAATGACTGGTAAGTTCAGATATTTAATTCCCTCGAATCGCATGATATTATGAAACGTGCACGTAATACGCATATATGTATATATCTCACTAAAACCACGAAATTAAAAATCTGCTCAAATTTGGAGTTTTGGTTCGGGCCAGTTAGTCTCTGTAGGACTGTTTAATATAATAAAATACGATAGTAGATCTTATATTTTTTAAATTTATATATTTACCATCGATCTAATTTGCAATAACGTTATCTCAGTACCCGTGCCGCTACTGTATCTCTTCGTTTGCATTCACCAAATGTGCTCCAAGACACGAAAAGTATGGGTGTTCGAATAATACACATTGAGTGGCATATCAATGTTGGAACTGTGGCGTGACATTTGCTAGGCGCAATAGCTTGCAGAGACATGCAAAAAACCCGCGTAGATGTAGAACCTTCACATACGAAAATCCGTCGAGTACAGTCTCTTTCACCGCAACGTACGAGTGTAATTCCCACAAAACCACCGTGCCCAAGAATTGTGCCGTTGTCTGGATTAGCTAGTGGCAATTGTTTTGTAGAGATCCAAACTGCATTACAACACAGTTTAAATACCTATGTCTCCACAACGAGAGCGGGTATTAGAAGGATGTTTGCACAATTTTAGCTCGAATGGGGCAAAACATCGCTGTTGACTCTCCACATAAACACGACACCAATACATTTTAATATATGGCTCGAACGCAGCTTTTCAAAACCGACCCCATTCACGAAAGGAATGTATTCGAATTGAAGGGTAAAATATCGAAAATACTGTAAAATCATTAGTAAATAACTTGAGATAATACACTTCACGGCCCGAACAGTGCCAGGTATTTTAATTTCCGAATCGAAGTGATATTCCGAGGTGAAAAAACCCCTAGGGTTTTAAGTTTTATTAATCTTGAACCTTAAGAGTAAACGTCTATGTTTACACACCAAGGTCCTCCCATTGTAAAAAAAAAATTAATACAGTGTAGTCACCTAATATATATTTTTTTGATTTACCGAGCACGCGTTATAATATCACAGCTAAATACCGATTTTAAAATAGTCCTTAGATAATTATGAATCTGCTGAGATGCATACGCACGTTGGCAATTTTTCAGCCCAGGCATGCCAGTGTATCACATAGATATACGAACGATACATTTTCGAAAGGTCAGAAGCGAGAGCCAAATCACCCATTATCGGTGTTCATTTTTGTGACAAACTTCGTGCGCCTCCGTCATACCGAGAAAGTGTTCTGATGCTTGCTAACAGACATGTCCTCTATCAGAACCTCGTGATGCCACGAAGATACAAAATCTCATATTATGCAAGTACATACGCATTTATTCTGTAATGACACTCGTAACAACTTCTTTAAGTACGTTTTTGTCTTAATAGATTTTAATATGTCTATCAGTCTCGCTCTGTGTGTGTGTGTGTTTGACGTATGCGCAAATGGAGAATGTACAATTTTTCCCCTTATTTCTTAGCGTTATATCATCATAAAATATCTTTGGTTTCACCGGAATTAATAAAAAATTTCACAATAGATTTTTTTATATGAAAAAAAAAAACAAAGTAGGGGTTTCGGCTAGCATTTAGTTACAATAAATGTATACATATAGTTAATTTTTTTAA
>NQII01014916.1:5211-16775 GCA_002778355.1 Clitarchus hookeri | reverse complement strand
AAAATTCACCTTTCTTCTTTCGCCTTGTCGTGACGTCATGAGTCTGATGCGAGCTATCCGTTGTCTTTGTTCCGTAGAATGGGACGCGTGAAGCATGTTTGCTTGTGAGAAATTGTTTTAATGTTCTGGGTACCGACAGTAACGAACTAAAAATGCCGAGACATTTTATATGGTTTACTGCACTACATTGCATTTAGCATGGGAGGTGTATTCCTAAACAAAAATAATATTTTTAAAATCATCACTAATTTTAATAGTGGTATTTTTTTAAAATCCAGTACTCCTGATATGGTCGTTTCAAAAGAAAACATTGTTATTTTCCGAACAATAGTTCCGTTGCGTGTAAAATAGTATCCATCATTATGTGATTTAACAAATATGCGTGTTCGGAGATAAATATAGTGCAACACACTTTTTGTACACATTACAACGCCATTAAAAATTCGTTTTAGTAAGGCATATGGGGGACCGGCTCATACTGATGACGTCACGCCTGTGACAAAACGTTTAGTGGTAATGTTATTACTTTCTGTAATTGAATATTTTAACTACAAATAACTTTACCGACTTCAGTGTTATGTAATAAACCATGCATATATAATTACGCGTGTGAATAAAAAAAATGTTCAAGTCTTATTTAATTCATATTTATTCAATTAGCATATTTCCTGTTGTCCACAATAAATAATGCTCATCGGGCTTTGCTTTCATTTCACCGAATGAAAAATGATATGCATAATGTAAACACGCAGCAATTGAATTATGTTAATGAGGCCGATAAAATATTTCTGTAGCGTGAATCGTTACTGTGTGGTTAAAACATGCCAAAAAAAAGGGGGGAGGGGAATATTTGTGTGGATGAGAGAGGATGTCATCCTGCACAGCGAGATAATTTTTGCCAAAGGCATTTTTATATTCAAATCTGCACTATTGTCTACGACCATTTCTTACAGTCAGGAACGAAAACGATAACGCAAACCCTCAGTAACTTCACCAAGGTAGCGGAAGTGGAAGTTAGCTTGCGTCACCCCCAACTCTTCCCTTTTTAACAGCCACAGCACGTTTGGTATTGGCTTGTTTGGGTCGTAGCAGGGTTGTTTTATTCACAGTGATGTAGTTACTGGTCGAACTGTTTTGCAGAGCACATTAAGATCGCCAGAACGCGGTGGCCACCTTGATAGGACAAAGACGCCATGGGTATGGCGTGTAAAACCAAAAAATTAAATGAAAAATAATTACAAATGACGTACGCCATTGCAAAATGTGTCGTTACACAAAACTTAGACGATAATATGACTAGCAAACATTAGGTGTAGCCAACAGATATAGTAAACAATGCCATTATAAAATATCAGAAATAATTAGGTCAAAATTTTATAAACTAAGTGCTCTAAAAACAACAGAAATATTGACCAAACAAACGTACAAGTCGAAAAAAAAAACAGATTAACTAAAAAAAACTAACTCGGGACAACACAATTAGAGCAACACAGACCAACACTGAGGCGAACACACAAATATCTGCACAAAACTAGACAACACAACGACGACACAGAAGTACCAACTATGCACTTCTATTTTGTTGTCGTTGTCTCGTCCAGTTCTGTTCTGATATTTATCTCTTTGCCTCAGTTGTAGTCTTTCTTGTCCTTGTTTTTGGAGTTAATCTGTTTTCTTCTGACTTTGTTGTTCGTTCGTTTGGTTAATCGTACCGTTGTTTTTTAGTCTCTTTCCGTTTGTTGAATTTTAAATAAATTGCATGTAATTTTTTTTACGAATTTTTATAATGAACTTTTACTATAGCTTATCGTAATTTGTTTTCATTCCACTGTTTGGGTTTTCTGTGACGATGTAGCTCAGGAATGGCGTACGTCTACAATACTAAGTTTTTTTAAATTTTTTTATTACTCACTCTCACTGCTATAATCGTTCAAAGAACACATGAGAAACCGAACCACAAATTAGGAGAATTTTGAGACACACAACGCTTTGCGTTAATGAAACGAAAAATTAACCACATCTATGCATCCGGAAATACATCGGATACTAAAACTCTACAGAAGTCGCCATTTCGACATCTTCGCTGACTAAGAGTATAGGATAGGAAAATTAATTTCAGGAATTTGATTCCACTAAGGAGCGTCCAAACGTGGACTTGTGGCATCTCAGTAGCTGGGTTAAGATTATTCCCGTACTAACACAATTTCGACACGCCGATAAATAGCGCCCTCGCTGCGGCAGCAACACTAGCTCCTCTGTTGACGATCCTGAAACCAGGGTACTTCATCTACGAGGGTACTTCATCTATGTCACAATTACAATTGCAGACACNGAAACCAGGGTACTTCATCTACGAGGGTACTTCATCTATGTCACAATTACAATTGCAGACACAGCCGTGGCCATGCTCTTGTATTTTTTCCGCAAGGCTTCGTAAGCCACACAGGCTGTATCGTGGCGTCGACTGCCCGATCTATGGGAGAAGAGTTCACGGCCTTTCGATTCAGGAGTGTCTATCTCTCACCTGAGTTGACTAGATCCATAGTCCCAGCTTGATTCATAGCTGCACTAGATCACGCTAAACAAGTACCGAGACCCTCGTACTCAGCTCTAAGCGTGTAGTTTGTCCGGGGTACTATCCACATCCCTGGTGTCTCTCCAGGACATCACACTCAACAAGTACCGAGACCCTCGTACTCAGCTCTAAGCGTGTAGTTTGTCCGGGGTACTATCCACATCCCTGGTGTCTCTCCAGGGCATCACACTCAACAAGTACCGAGACCCTCGTACTCAGCACTATGCGTGTAGTTTGTCCGGGGTACTATCCACACACCTGGTGTCTCTCCAGGACATCACCGGGGCAATAGTGCAGCTCGACGCCAGACCATTCACGAGCAAGAGGACGCCTCCAGATCTCCTCTAGCACGCAGAGTCAACCACTGCCGCCACGAACACACCTTGGGTCGGTCACCAGATAAAACCTCCAGTAGGGCCAAACCGATCACCCGCGGCACTTCTTCCTGACCCCGACACTGGTGGGTTTACTTACAAAGCAGGACCAACCGCTAGGTCGCATACATAATGGTGAGTGACCATTGGGCGAACATGGGCAGCCCTTCCCATCCCAATGCCCGGAATTCCTCTTCCGTCATCCCGGCCGTTATACTGTCCCCGAGTTCAAGGTCAGTTCCACCAGACACATCTCCGTCACAGCAGTACTGTAGAGGCCTGGGTGGCCTTGCGGTTAGAATGGTGGCCCACCACCACGGCAACCCGGGTCGGAATTTTCTCCACTGGCCGTTAGTTTTTTTTTTTAGGATTTTATTTTTATTTCTCTCTTGCATTCCGCCCTTCCCCGTCTCTGCTTCTCAGTTCGTTTCGCATTTTCAGGGGCAACGGTTCTGGCAGGCTTCGCCTGAAACTAAAGGCTGTTCACGGTAGAGTGAGCACTATTCAAATCAACCTTTGAAAAAAAAATCAGTGCCCATTATCTACACGTATACTACCATACGCACTGGTATGAAGCTCCCAGTTCAGTTGGCAGCGATTTATCAAAAATAGTTATAAGACTTGATGTAGTAGTGAGGGTGAAATATGTGAATTTATGGGTACTGTAGTTTATGGATTTTTGTTTTACACACATAAGAGAACTTATATGCAATTAATTTATTAGGACATTAACTTTCCTAAAAATGCTTTGGTTTCAACTTGGATGACGTACGAATAAAGAGAAACGGTCCATGGAAATGTTAATGTTACAAATGGCGAAATGGTGCATAATGAGATGGTATATCATAAGCAGGACTTTCAAAAGTGCTCAATTGGCAGTGCACAGCCTACACATTGGCGTGTGGCGAAGTGTTGCAAGGATAGCTGGTGCTTGCTCAGTACTGTGCACACTCGGTGCACGCAGCAGGAACCAGTAACCAGAGTGGAGCCGGTAGAAACTGAATGTACTGCGGCCACTCACGAGAGAGCGCCGAGACACCTATTACACACGTGCTGTGACGTCAACTGCACTACTAAGTTTAACTGGCCGATGTGTGAACTAGCAAACTATTGGGTATAGCACAGAGAATAACACAGCTTACCTTGCAACAGCTCACCACACGCCGCTGACAGCCTATTTCTTCACTATTATTGGTGCCAACCCCGCCACGAGGTGCAGCTGTGCGCGTTTGCTATGTTTTACATGCTACTGCGCGAAATGTCCGCTCTTGCAGGAACTTGTGCTGCCCATCCCCATATTCCTGCTTGGATGTTACGCCTTGGCTGGCAGGACTGCGTTCTCTGGCGCGCCAGTCAATGGAAGTATCTCGTGGTTCCTGTGGCTGGCGGGACTGTGTTCTCTGGCGCGCCAGTCAATGGAAGTATCTCGTGGTTCCTGTGGCTGGCGGGACTCCATTCTCTGGCGCGCCATTCAATGGAAGTATCTTGCGGTTCCTGTGGATGGAGGCAGATACGGTGGAGAGGAAGACGTTAGATTGTGATAATGGAGTTAGTGCCATCTCCAAAGGATGCGGCGCGGTGATGCTGCTAGCTTCGTTACGTGCCTCTGCTCACTTATCCCCCCCTCTATCCTAAACGATTCTGTCTTTGAATGCTCTCGAACACTTTCTCGTATTACATCATCGCCGAATTACAAACGGCCGTCTTCTAAAGGGGGAGCGGGGGAGTTTGCTTGTGTGAACATCGCCGCACCGCCTGCCTTTGTTCGAGCTTATCTCCGCCCGGGACCAGCTCTCCCTATAAGCCTTTTGACGACGTTACACTCGCGTGTTCTTTCGTCGCTGACGTATTTACAAGTTTATTTCCATAGTGTGAAACAATGAATACCTCTTTTAGAGAATCATTAAGCTATTTTTTATTTACTATGCGAATGTTATGAATTTGTTTTGCGATACAGCTAAAATATGCAGCTTTCGTATATTATTGACGAACATATTATCTACTTAAAGTGTTAATACTGTTTCGCGAAAGTTCGAAGTTGTTTATGATAGCTTTTACATTAAAAAATACATATTAGGTTTATTTTACATGTCGCATGCTCTAACTCTTTATTTGAACATTTCTCTCCTAACTATATTATACAACTCGCTAATGAGATAACGGCAAAGTTTGTGAAGGCGAGAATAAACTCTGTATATAATATGCGCGTGCTCGTGCATGTGTGTGCGCGCTCGTGTGCTTTATAAACTTGTATGTTATGTCAGAAACTCTTAAATTTGTTTTAATATTTCGAGATAAGTTACAGTATTACGTAGTTCACGATATATCGTGGAATATGCACTCCGTAAGATAAATATATCTGAAATAATCTCTGAAATATTTTAGAATGTTCAATTTTTTTTACTCAAATCTTTTATTTAAATATATTGAGTACGTAAACGGGGTTATGTAATATTTAAAGTTTGCAGTAATTATTTTCTTTTAAGAAGCTGAACAATGTACCTTGAGACGTTTGAGTCTGTGATCAAAATAGTTAGTTTATTAAAATCAAACTTCTTGTAACTATAACTAATTTTCAGACAATTAAAATGAGTAAACATTATGCAAGAAACTTTCACACATTATACGAAAACATGGCGATTAATATTTAAAGCCTCTTGAAAATGTCCGTAGCCTTAGAGGCGTTCAGGCACGCCGAACTATTTCAATTTAAAAAAAAATTACCCAGTTCATGAGACTGATTTTAGAATCAGGTACATACAAAATGTACAAAGTGAAAAAATTTTGAAGGTATAAAATAATCGGAAATAATTAAAAGACTCAGGAATTCAAACGATCTTGCTTCTTAACAAAATTTTGAGAAGGTTTAGTTAATAGCATGTTAGTGCATAACGCCTGGGGAGTCGGCGACCAGCAACGCATTGGTAGTGTACGGCGGGACAGTCGCGTTGGTACTCCGCAGGCGAAGTAGCTCAAGGAAGTTCGGGTGAAGCTAAAGCACTGGCAGAGGTGAAACACGTGAGTCCTGGTCGGAAAGGAAAGTTCAGGCGTCGAGTGGGGTTGTCCGACGTGAATAACAGAAGCAGGAACCAATCCAGAGACAGATTAAAATACAGCGAAAGTAATGCGCAAGCGACCTTCGGGGTCTTATTTCTCTCTCGCAGTCGCACGGCAACCGGTGAAACATCGAACAATAAGATAAAAAAAGTAACGTGGTTAAACATCGCGCAAGAGCTTCAGATGGAGGAGGAACATGAGCTCAAGAAAATGCCAGGGCGCAGTGAAACTAGAGGTACTAACACTGCAATTAATACACGCCTCAAAAAAAAGTGTTGCGTCGTTTGCAATTGGTTGCACGTTAAAGACATTCGCTGGGGCAATAGTGCATTGAAAAAAGACATACGTCACGTCTGGCGTGGTGTTCTGTACAGACAGTGTGAATTTCATGCCATACTTTCTCTTGGGGCGTGAGCAACCGAGTGACTTAGATATCCCGACGGTGCAGAACTTTTTTTTGAGGTGTGTATTACATAAACATGAAACAAAAAACAACACAAAAAGTATCATAGATTATCCTTCTTTAACTGGAGACGAATTTTTTAAATATATATACACGTTGTCCTGGAAGATCTCTTGTAATTAAAAAGTAAATATAGGTTCTTAGTAGTTAGATATGAAATTCGTAATTCCATACTTGGAACAGTTAATTCAAAGTGAAAGCAGAGCACATTCTTGCGTACATTAAAATTAACCTCATCTCGATCGAGATGGTGGTGCTGAGTCATTGCGCTTCTAGCACGGGCAAAGCTGTCGGCTGCGTAATTCCAGAAGCGATTCCACTTGGACAGGGTACGGGAAAGAAGGAAGTCCTCAGATATGTTGGCTGTTCGTGATTAACTGAGTACTTTTGAAATGCACCTTCGAAAACTGTCACTCCCCTGTGTGCGTATATTTTAACGGGTACACTGATTGACATGTGCCCAATAAAGTTGGCAACGACGGAGGAAAAGTAGTTCCACGTGTCGACGTAGAGTTTAAAGAATCAGGTAAACTTCTTTGAATACTGAAATGATTAATTTTATTTTTTTCTGTTTTAATGCACGCGTGTGTAATAATTCGCAAATTTGTGGCATATTTACGTTTATAATAATTTCACAGTTTCACTTGATCGACGCAATAATAAAGTGATGAGACTCATGAAAATGTTAATTTTACAAATGGTGGAAGAGTACACAATATGCATACAAGTAGATCTTAAGCAGGGCTGTCAAAAGTGCTCCGTTTACTGTTAATAACCTATAAAGTCTATCCACGTAACCAAAGACCGCAATACTCACAGTTAAGTGGACAGCAAACTACGAGAAGTAGTTCCTGTTTAGACGTCTTGTTAGTTGTAAAGTAAAAAATGGCTGTCAGTTATAATTCAGTTTCTTTTTTGTCGTATGCAAATAAGAATGAAACTTACCGTGAATGTAACTCTTGTATGGATCTAATATATCGTCTCTTGACTGATGCAGTGTTCAAGTTACATGGTACATTGTTTGGTTTTGGTTTTTTCCTGTCCGCGCTCGCTCGTGTCAACAAAACAGAGTTTCACGACCGACGCGATTTTGAGTGGCAATTCGCAACTTCTAAAATAGTCTCTTAATTTAAGTAATAAATAAAGGTTTTTTTCTGTTTGAAGCGACACTGTTATTTTATTTCTTTCTGCTATATTTTAACGTAGCGTATCTCGAAAAGTCTTGAAATTTCACGTAATACGCCAACCTGGAAAATGTGCTATTTACATACAATTGAAGTCAGTTGGAATAAACTTGCAGAAACTTCGGATGAGTGTGCTTGTTATATTTACGATGTGTTACAACTGAGAAAGGTTTTAATGAATATGTGTGTTATTTAGTATTTACGTGATTCCCCAATTTACGATTTGACACTACGGCGCACAAGTAACTCGTTTTGAAAAAAAATAACGCAATGAAAATGTTTTATACTGCACGTCAAACATTTCCTGATCGTGAGATTTACGTTAAAACGGTGCTGTAACGTCTATTCGAAGGGCTTAATTTGCATGAGCCATTATATTAAACAGTAAGTACTAGTTTCCGTGGCTAACCTTAGAGGAAGGTTGGACAAATCTTCATGGTAGGCAATTTTAGGGGGAAATCAGATTGTATACTAGATGTGTGGATGTAGTTTCATTAATTACACTGTCATCAGATAGGTATTGGGTTGTTAGTATTCTGGTGAAGTTACGCCCACATTAGTTTAGGCGTTTAAATTTTATAAGAGAAAAGTAGTTTTTTTCGTAATCAAAGCAGTGTTGCTCGACGAATTTTTACGAAATTTCCATAGAGTGATAAATATTGCCGTGGAAGTATGGTGTAAAAATTTGGATCGATTCGGTTCAGTTATTGAGTTTCATGACTGTGATTTTCGTAACGCCATTTTTTAGCGTATTTAATGATTTGTGAAGTATTTATGCAATAAGTTGTGTGCTCTTTAAGCAAGAAATTAGATTTATGAATACCGAGTAAACATGATATTTTGTAATAGCACACCAATAAAATGCACTTCGAAGGATTTAAGCTAGCAAACCGTTTTCCTAAATTGTATTCTTAAATGTTTTTAAACACAGTTATTATGTTATTTAACGATGGTTTAAAATATGCTGTCTTCTGCATCAACGAAACAAATTCACCTTGTTGTCTAAAAGTGTGTTTTATTTCTGAGTATGACGCGTATAACGGTCCAGCACTTCAGCTATTCGCATTTTTAAAAGGTGCACGTCCTAAACGGTGTAGCTTTGTTTTTATAACAGGAGAAAGAATCATATTTAACTCTTCTACTACTCTGTTGGCAGCTTAAACAAAAACGCATTTTCTTATGACTTCGGAAGTGTTGGTGCAAACAGAAAGAGAATCGCGGACAATATTTACAAACCAAACCAATATTATTTACTGAAATTAACGTATACGTTTTATAGGGTTGATTACAATATGTATTCCTTTTTATTTTTATTTAATGAGTGTGCATTGGGCATATAAACGGCTGATGTTTGCATCAGCTGAAAGTCACATGGCGATGTTTATTTTGATATACGGAAAGATACGCAACCAACGGACTGGAAGTGGAAACTCAGAAGGACTTTCAAAAGTGCTCACTTTACCGTGAAGAACCTTTACAAAAGTGTGTGTATCAGGAAACAGTATAGAATTAGAGGGAAGGAAGAGAGTATGTAGAATAATAAATGTTAAAACTTACTTAAATGAAATCTATCAAATCCCAAAGAGGAAAAAATGTGTTGTAAACACACACGCCTTGAGATTCCAATTAAATTCCTATTAAACTGTCAACAGTTTGGCCATTAATCTGCCCATTGGGAAAATAACAGCGACTGGTGCAAACACCTGTAATATACAGGATAATTCTAAAATCATGGGACAAACATTGAGAGGTGATAGAGCTCACTAAAACAAACAATTATTGTATAGGAATATATGGGCGGAAGTGACGCGTCGAGGCACAAACACAAAAATAACGCATGAAATGCAACACAGTGTTTATTTACAACGTCGCCGCTAAATGCCTTTTTACAGCAATGTTTAAAACAATTGCTCAAAATTGCTACCACCGACAGTAATGCAAGCTTGGTAGCATCGGTGGAGTGATTGGCGAACAGATTCAAATACGCCGGGTATTTCACGCACGCCACCATTGTCAGCCAATCACGCCATATGTAGAGGTCGCCAAGCATGCGTGACTGTTGGTGGATGCATTTCCAGCGACTGTTTTAACATTTTCTGTAAGGAATCACTCGTTACGTATGCTGCTAATGAACATTTTATATTTCCGTTAATGTGTTATGTTTTTGTGTTTGTGCCTTAACGCGTCACTTCTGCCCATATATTCCTTTACAATAATTGTTTGTTTTAGTGAGCTCTACCACCCCTCAATGTTTGTCCCATGATTTTAGAATCATCCTATATAGATATGCGCACCAAATAGAGACCATATTTGATATTTTATCAGCTTTACAATTCTAGGATACCTTCGTATTTGTCAGATGTAAAAGCGTAACAAGTTTGTCAGATGTACGAAGTAATATGAGGAGACCCTTATATTTCCATAAGTGTTCTGAAGGACTAACACATGCGTGAAAAGCGCTCTAAGTGCAAGAGGATGGGGGTGTTCACAGTTCGCATACCAACATTGGACTTAGGTGATTTATAAACCTGGCAATCGGGACACAAACAAGCATAGGTATAAATCACAGGTTTAAAAAAAGTGTGCGAAATTAGTGACAGTTTTTTTTTTGCAGGTTGTATTGATGTAGATAGCTTTAATGTTTCTCAGTTGGGTTTAGGGCAGTTTTCTGTATAAAGGTTCTGCGTTTCGGAGCTTGCAAAATTAACTTTACTCGTGTGCCCTAGGAGTTTTTTTTTAATATTAACAAAATGCAGGGTTGTAAATCTTTCCCTATTCATAATGTTCGTGAAGAATAATTTTACTAACTTCATTTGACCAACTTGTGAGTTTTACTAATCCTAGAGAGTCCCGAAGATAATCTACCTTCATGTAATTTACGCCAGTGTGTCAATCCGAATGTGTATAGTTCCGCACAGGTGCGTGCCAAACAACTGTCGGACAAAATACGTCAAATAATGCGTCGTGTCCAAGAAGTGTCTTGTAGTGCAGCTTCTGTTACTACTTGACAAAGTCAAGTGAAACCCTGGGGAATATGTTAAACACTAGCCCTTCCCCCTTTCTGTGTGGGCCGCGGTGGTGTAGTGGTCAGACTACTCGCCTCCCACCTTGGCGAACCGGGTTCGTTCCCTGGCGGGGTCGCTCCCGGATCTTCGCATGTGGTAATCGTGCCGGACGATGCCGCCAGTAGGCGGGTTTTCTCAGGATCTTCCATTCCTCCCCGCCCTTTCATTCCGTTGTACTCGTTCCTAATCGATGTAGCAGCTTCAAGGTCGGGCACACAGTTCCGACGAAGCATGTACAAGCGGGCCACATGCAGACTGAAGACTTTAACTACCTGCTGTCAGCAATAACAGTTATAATATGTTCGCGGTTCCTTCGCACTTTCAAGAAATAAACTTTTGAGATATCACCCTATGTATGACGTGATTTTTTGATTCCTTATCATGCCATATATCACAACCGTTTTATACTTGTGTAAACATAAAAGGACTCTATTTTTTGTTAAATTGATTTTATACTTATACCTATTCCATTTATAAATAATAATATTTATTTTATAAATATGTGAATAAAAGCAACGAGAAAATATGTGTGTTGGTAATGCATAGTAAGAAATTGTTCTTATGCAAAAATTTGTTAAACTGAGAGCTCGCGAATTATGCGCGTTGATCTTCTGGTGTAATTTTTTAGAGTAAGTTAAGCTTTGTTTTCCTGAGATGGAGGAATATCGTGAAAGTGGAACTTCAGCGGGGTTTCAGAGAAGTTGAAACAGCTTATAGCGGTGCTGTACAGGCGGGCCGAACTCTTGGGCGTAGCTGTACGAACGGCAGTGTCGACATTGTAATGCCGCTCCAGTTGGCATGTCTCATTAGAATGGCCGCCGCCCCGCCTCCTGCCGGACCAGGGGA
>NQII01014914.1:2476-38015 GCA_002778355.1 Clitarchus hookeri | reverse complement strand
GGGTTCATTCGATGTTGAGATAATATTCCATAGTCTCATATACATCTGCTGCTGTAGTCCATTCGAGACTACTTCCAACTTTTCTGGAGCCCTGCTAAAAGTTCTACTGCTAGGATATTCCTCCGCCTCTTGCAAACAAAGCTTAACCACGTATAGAAAATAATACCAAAGGGACAACGCACCGCATTCGTGCGCACTCAATTTAATAAGATTTTGCAAAATAACTATTTATTACTAGGCATTACCAACGCACCAGTTTCTCCCTGTTATTTCAAAGGATATATTATAATTTACAGACATAAAATAACTAAAAGTTAACTTTAACATAAAATATGGTACTTTTATGTTAACTCAAGTATGAAACGCTTGTAATATGTGACATATTTAGGAAACAAACCAACATGTCATTCATTGTGTAATTTTCAAAAGTTTGATTCAAAAAGTGTGCAGAAACCGATAATAGACAATAGTAACAAAGCACAAAAACAGTTTTATTGATCGCGATTTATGACAGAGCGTCATGCCGATACTATTACAGTCCAGCAAACATTTTGTTCGTTGCAACACTTAAAACGATGTATTTATTTGCGACTAGAAACGTCAATGACTTTCGGTTGACCAGCTGACAACTTACGTGATAAACTATTCCGAAACTATTCTTAGAACAGCTCACAGATTCGTGCTTTGCTAGGATTTGAACCCACAACCTTTCTAGACATAGGCCGGCGTGCAACGTGTTACATTACAGAGGTCGTCCATTTGGGCTGCCATTTCTCATTTTGTACTTTCGACTAACATTAGATTATATTACACTCGCCAGTAATCTATTCATTTTTTTCGCACTCCTACGTGCAGGATTACTAAGTACGTGTCATTGTCAATATCGCAGCATTGGAAACAATAAATGACAAATATAGAGTAGCTTACAGGAGTGCAATAATGGACAACAGTATGGCTCATATTTATTATCAAAAAAAAAAAATGAGACGCTGAGAGGACTCGTATCGCTTGTATACAAAAAACTGGAAGAATTATCGGAGGGTATTGATGCAGACTATTTAATCAAGTGGGTGTATCAGTTGCCATAATGGTATAATCAGTATGTTTTTTTTTGCTTCCGTGGGAAGAAACAACTGCAAGTTATGGAGTGGCTAGAACATGCATTGCTTACATATGAAACTACAAAATGTGTGTTTACATTTTAATGCTTTTTTACTTCCAGGTGAGAAAGTCGATGGGGCCAGTATGCATTTATCGGGCAAAAATGTGGAAGAAATAAATTTTGCATGGAAGCCGAATTTCTCATGTTATTTATTTAACTAATTAGCATTTTTGGTGTAAAGGCCTACACAGATTTTAGTTTCGGTTGTTCTAAGGTAGTGGACATGAATAATCTTATTCAGGCGTTACGAACATATCGAGTTACGAAGACTAGGTTCTTTTACACTACAAGTTAAATATGTCTTTGATCCTTATTTTATGATGGTTCTGAATGGGTACGAGCAAGATTAACAAATGACTATCGAAATCTTTTCACAGTAGGACATGCTTTTTTGATAAATGTGCTACATATGAGATAGCCTAACTTTTATGGTTGATAAGAAGGCTACGGTAGACGTATTTGGTGTTTTAAAATTTAAGCAGCAAATTATTTTAGGGCGACTGTGTTATTCATTTCCTACAGCTACCACATCTGTTAACTCCATGCTGATACCATATTGGCTAGTTATAGGTAAATACAACTGTAATTAAGCTGTTGAGTTCTTCCCTGAACGATTAATCACTTTCAGAACAAATAATGTTATATTATGCTTGTGACAGGAGTACAGAGGCGCAATGTTTTATTTTTACATTACTAGTATTTTTTTTATGATTTCAGCCCTGTCATAGTGAATTTGAAAATAAAAAATTAGCCTTTTGAGAAGTTGTCGACTTACGGAAAAGAGGGTAATAAAATGCCTGCTATTAAAAATAAATAAATTTGACGAATGTGCACAGAGCAAACAATAATCCAACTGTAGCAAAGTGTCGGCATACACAGCAGTTAACTACGATAAGTCCTCGCCGTGGAAAGATTTGGACTGCTCTTAACATCGATACCTTGAGAACCGATTAGGGTGAAGTGAGGCGAGTATGGAGCAACGCCGGAATGCGGGAGCTGGAGAAACGGGATATTCCCGAGAACCAGCCGACCAGCGGCATAGTCCGACGCGATTCCCACGAGCGAAAATCCAGGAGTGACCCCGCCGGGAATCGAGCCCGGTTCGCCCAGGTGAGAGGCGAGCAGTCTGACCACTACACCACCACTACCCCTAGTCCTTGCCGTCTCGGTTCATCCATTTTCCAGATTTAAGTCCCATTTAAAAAGATTAACACGAATTTTTCGTACGACACGGCATAAATATTATCTCATCAAGTTTCACTGCATTGATTAGTTTTTAACTAGTAATTGCCGTGATGAAATAAGAGATTATTTCTTGCAGGCGATCACAGAAGTGATACTAGCGAAAGTAAGTCTAGTAATACCATCTTCAGGGACTGTAGGAACATAGAAGTCAGCTTCCCACCAAGGCGAAACGCGCTCGATACCCGACCGACTGACCCGGATTTTCGCATTTAGAAGTGGAGTGGAGAGATTTGGGCCGCTCTTAACATCGGGGTCGTGATAGCCGATGAGGGTAAAGTGAGGTGAGTATGGAACAGCGCCGGAATGCAAGGGTGGGGGAAACTGGAGATTCCCGAGAAAACCAGCCGACCAGCGGCATCTTCCGGCACGATTCCCACATGCGAAAATTCGGGAACGAGGGAATTGAGTCCGGCTCGCCTATGTGGGTGGCGAGTATTCTGATCACTACATCAGCGAGGCCCCTTTCGCATGTAAGAAACGTGGCGTACGTTATCGTTGGCCGGCAGGTTTTCTCGGGGCGTTCCTGCTTCCTCCGCCCTTGCATTCCACCGCAACTCCATCTTCACCACATTCCACACTCACCTGCGCTCAAGACCTCGCTGTTACGGGCCAACCAGAAACCAATAGACTCAACTCAATACCAGCATCAGAAGCTGTACAAAGTAAAGTCTTATGCTATGCTGATCAGTAAAACATAATACACTATGTGTTATACAGGCTATGACAAAAATGGTATAATTTAAAGGCAGTAGGTATTGACCCCATTAAAAGCGTTCAAGTTGTTAAATTTATTTTCTACATTTTTAGTTGTGAAATGAAATATATTAGTCTAAAAAATATATAGCAATGGTAATAATGATTTTTTTAAATTAAACAATTTATAGATTTTTTTATAGATTTTAAATATATATACATTCTCGCACAAATATCTTGCAAATGTACAAATCGTGGTTTTAAGTAAAATCCATACATGTATTCTAAAGGTCACAATTAATGTTAGTTTCCAAATAATTTGGTATTCATCTTAGGATTTCATAGTTATCATGACACGAAACCATAAAATATTACAAAAATTTTTTTTTTCAACTTTTCAACAATATTCCAGTTGGAGTCAGACCTACCTCACTGCCCTACCCTCCTGGCAGCTCTAACAGCACTACTTTTTACCTTACTTTATTTAGCTTTCCACAAAAAAAAGCTAAAATGGGCCCATGTTGTACAGGTACCGCCAGGAACATTGCGAATTTAGACTTACCATGCTCATTCTGAAAATACTCTAAATTCTGTAAAACATCAACATTTCTAAAATATATTCGCGTCTGCACGATACCCTCTTTCACGTTCTTGACTTAAGCATTGAAGTACACTCTTGCCTATTTCGCTGCTCATGTCCCTTTTTCTGAAGCCCAAACTTGGGAAGGATCGATAACCGAGTTATTGCACCGCACCCAGGCCCCCACGCGGACATAGAGCATTATTCAATTCACCAGTGTTTCTATCAGATTCGCAGGGAAGAAAACCTTACCCAGACTGGTCCGGCAAGGAAGAGGTTCTCAGGGTTGTACAGCTGTAGTGCCTTCGCCTCATCGCGATTCATAGCCACTGCCAAAATCATGTATTTCCCAGCCTTATTTTTTTTCTTCCCCACACGTATTTCTTAACAATTCTACACAGCCAACCAGACCTACTGGTAGCTGGAAGGGAAGAGTTTCTCAGGGCAGTTGCAGTTGAAGCGCCAAGCAGTGCATACCTGAGCCCCGACGAGATCCCATCCCAGCCTCGGCCTGGCTCTCCCTGCCGACATCAACACACCACCCTTGAATCTGGTCTTCGTCAGGATCCCAACATACCGTACCATGAATATTTTCTCCTGTCCAAATCAAAATTTGCTTACCCAAGTGCCAACTAACTTTGTCAAATCAGGGTACTGGAAATCAACCATATAATCATATTCGTGTTCTGGCCAAGCCAGTGAGTCACTTTCAGTTCATTTGTCCACCCGGGAAGTTAGGACATAGTGCCGGACCACATTGTAGCTCTGGAATTGCTTAATTTAATCCAACATTATCCTTCCATATGGCCTAACTGCATCTTTATAGACCTCTGCGGGGTCGAATCTCAATCCCCTCCGCCTATGGTACTTCGTCTAAAGGCGTAACTGCGTCTCATCGTCGTCCGTAGGCAGGCCACTTTGGGCGGGGAGCATCCTGTTCATGGACTCCATGTGCGGACACAGCCCAATGTCTTCTCTACATTACTCTTACTAATGTGGGAAACACCAAATTCAAGATTCCCGGCTCCTCCAATCTTGACAATCTAACGTTTTTTTTTTTTCCATTTCATTATACACATCCACTGAAATTTCTGCAAAATACCAAAGCAGTATTTTCTGTACTGGTATGTCTATCGTGTTTTCATCTTGCCAGTCTATGTCCACAACCATGTTTCCTGTGGCTACTGTACTCCATTCAGCCATACCTGCCTTATCCTATTTTATCCCTTTATTCCAGCTTCAGGGATGTAGTATAATCATCCCTGTCTGTTCTTTCATTTCTCCTCCGGATCAGACATGAGGCTCATCTCCTCTGACCACTGATAATCTTTGTCTTATTTCTAAATACAACGGTAAAACCATCCACAACCTCATGTACAAAAATAACAGGTACCAAGGAACACTGCCATCTACATTATGCTTCATAACTAACCTCCACACTCTCTTTCACCACCACTGAGATGCTTTCAATTTCATCATCTGATCACTTAAAGGACCCAGACTCACCACTTTGCTCTTTCTTGTAGTGATGGGAGGAGTGACACAAACTTGTACTTGCGACATGTCACGACCAGCGACACAGAAGTAACAGGGGCCAAGTCACAGTGACATAGTCACTGCGACATTGTTCTGTAGCTTCCAATTCCGTAACGGGCTATTTTTTTGCACGTCGCTTTACAATGACTTAACAAGAAACGTAATATCATAACTTTCAGGCCTATTAACAGGCCAGGCCAGTAAATTAACAGTTTTCTACGTCAAATTGACTTATTTTCATAACATGCGAGTTATTTAAAAGTTAATTTCGAAACGTTTAAGTTATGGTTGTTCTCTTTATAGGGAACAAACTCTTAACAGTTTTGATGGGCATGTGAGATTGAATCTCACTTGTTCGTTCAAAAATTTTTTATTATGACTATTTGTTTTAATTGTAGCAAAATTAATAATTTTTTCCTATCATTCTTACAATACGATCTGCCATTTTATCTGCACATTAAATACAAGGATTGCGTTATTCTTTCCTAAAGTTCAAATTTGGAAAAAAGCAAAATTTTGGCAAACAGTACGATTTATTAATTATTGTATAAATATATACTTTTAAAAATATTGGAAAGTTTTTCTGTTTATCTTTGCATAGTTATACCATTTTCTCATGCCCAGCTCGTTTCATATAATAAGCCAGCGACACAAGAATAAAAGTTGGTCTATTACTATAGCAGGATATAGTATGATAATTATTGCCTATATTCCTTGATTCCAGTAAATTATACTTCATTTGGTTTCGTGGTTTGGCACGACAAAATTATATTTATTTCGAATTCACATCTTATTTATTCCCAATAGAGGGACTGGTACTGCTCATGTGGCGTGTCGCTGTGTATTGTCACAGGTCCCCGCCGTGGTCCGCCCGGTGAGCAGCGGGGTGGACCATGTCACCGTCTGTCCACAGAGCAGGGTAGTACACCCTGCTCTGTGGACAGACGGCGACTTGGAGCTCTTTGTTGAAGCGAGAGCGAGTGGCATGGTGCAGCGATGCCACTTCCTGTCACGGGTTTTGGCCCTGTTACTTTCAGTCGCTATCACTACAGTTACACATGAAATTCGTGTAGCAGTGACAGGAAATATTCCCCACCCCTACTTAATTGGACCACCAAACTCCTTTTCTCGCTTCCACCAGGAAGGCCATTAAAATTTTGCTTAGTTCTTAGCTATTCACAATTCCTCCCAAATCAATTTCAGGTCCATGCTTTCCCAAAACACTTTATTCTCAGGTCCTCCAGACTCCCGCACTATTTGAGAACATACTCGGGTGTATCCAACATTCTACAAACCATACATAATAGGCTATCCACCAGAACGAAAAATAACAGTTTCTTCTTGAAATTTTCACGACCAGTTAAGTACTGCGCATGGTAAACGCCAATTTGAAGCCACTCCATACACAATCTCGCCGCCACAATACGGAATATCCCGCAAGTATACCACCCCTTTCCCGAGATATTCTGAAACACATTACTTTCTACCTCTGGAGAGATCCTTCTTCTTTATTTAATCTCACTCACCTCTCCTCTTTTTTTGTCAGAAGATCGATGAGTATAGCCCCTGCTAATGCCTGCAATGCGTTGTTTTACACCAGTCTGTAAGTCCTGGTGACTCCCAACAGGGCTTCTCTTTGTGCACTTATCAATATTATTTTCACGTGGACCTTTCCAGCTACTCTATACCAAACTGCGCTTTCATGAGGCACTATTGGGAGAAACGTACTCGTGTATATTATCCTCAATGTTTGACAGTCAAACCCCCATTTCGCAGGATTAATTGCCTTCAGTTTGTAAAACAGAGTACTATGACCTTATCCGCCACATAGTATATGTGGTCATGGAATGCCAACATTTCGTCTACTATAACTCCTAAAAACTTTATCGCTTTTACAAACTTTACTACTCATCCACCAAATCTTATGGATGGCATCCTCTTCAAACAACCTTTAAGCAACATGGCATTGGTCTTCTCCAATCAAAACTTGCATTGAAAGTCTTCTGACCATTCCTCAAATCCCTTCAAACAATTTCATTTTTCTCCTATATTTCCTTTCACGTTTAAGACAGCAGCACTAGCAAAATATCGTCAGCGTATCGATACAACACACGGCCCACAGCAGATCCAGTCATAGTAACTCATCAAAAATCATGTTATACAGTACCGATCCCAATAACAATCTTTAAGGATAACCATATTTTTCATTGCCTTCTCATACCTGTGTGGTCCAGATTCGTACACACAAGTATTTTCATTCAGAAAATCTTTCAGTCCATCATAAAGGTTTTTCCTACAATCCAACATTTTCAACTGCCATATAATGTATGGCCACCAGGCATTGTCAAACACTTCGCAAGATATCCAAGGATATAGCTATCATGTCTGTTTCCATATAAGACCACATTTTCTGTACTTTTTCCTTTACCAAAGCTATACTGCTTCACATGTATTCCCTCAATCGATTTCAGATGTTCCATCAAAATCGGGTAGATCAGTCCCAGATAACATGTAAGATTGCAGCAAGCTGATTATTTTAATTATGCTTGTAAGTTGGCAAGGCAAACTTGCAGCAAGTTTTACAAATCAAGCTTGTTACAAGTTTGATCTGTAGAGACTAGCTAGCTTAATTAAAGCTTGATTCAAATTTTTTGGCTTGATTCAAACTTACAGGCTTGTCATGACAAGCTTGAGTCAAGCCTGACTCAAGGCAATTATGCTACTGTGAAGGTCTTCTCCATCACCGACAGTAACACGACTGATCTGTATGGCTCTTGAAGAGCCTTAATGTGGTTATGGCAAACTTACCGCGATGTAAAGACTGAACATGGCGTTGACGCGACAGAAGGTTTCAGCCTTCCCCTCGCTGCCAGCCGGCACACCCAAGTACAGCAACAGCATCACGGCCGCCGACGATGCCACATCGAGTGTGCAGTCGAGTAGACATGCACTGCAGAGTTGGAGAAGTAGCAGGCGAGCGACGGTGGCGCCTCGCTGCGGTGGCCACACTGATAGCCCGAGCACCAGCAGCGCATTAAGGCACAGCCCCGCCATGAGCAGGAACACCAGGAAGAAACCCGCGGCTGTCGGCGACGGCCGCTCACCCCTGATTAGCACCACATCGCCGTCACGTATCACTAATGTGTACTCGTCTGCCATGGAACCTTCCCATGCGATGCTAGCGCATCTTGCCGATGCTCTCAGGAACTAGCTCATTTCGAGCCTGTCTTGCATCTTTTCGCTGCTGCTTCCACACATCTGAAAACAGAAACAGTAGTTACAGCTAACTGCATTGGTGTGCAAAAATTAAGGATGGGTAAAGTTTTCACATGTACGGTAACATCGTTCAGAAGTGCTTCAAATATGTACGAAGCGTGCCACAACGTCGTCGAGATGTAAGAGTATGGGATGGGTGAACAACAATGGCCAAGAAAGGAATCTCAAGGATCCAGAGAACCTTTAGTCCTGAGCACAGCAGGACAAAAGACATGGTCGTTTGACCATGTGACAGGTGGTAGGAAAGAGATGGTAGTACCAGATATAATCAACACTGACTGCGATGCAGGATGTACACCATCTCTTCATGTTGAGTATGAGGTTGTCGACAAGCTCTTGGGGCATCATGTCCCCTTTTTCTTGTAGCGCCGATCGCAGCTGCGGAGTCATTGCTGGTGGCTGCCAAAATGATGCCAGGCGTCTGGTTGGATTAACAAGAACTCAAGGCCTACAGCACCTGGGAAAATAAACATTTAAGGGACGAGAATAGCAGTCACTAGTGACTGAACCTCCTTGGAAGATGTGGAGCTCCGTACGGCCACCAAGCATAATTCGTCTCCAAATTAAAACTACGCCACCTGCAAATCAGTGCTTTTCGATGATTTCGAAGTCGTTATTGTCCCCCCCTCCCCCGCTCACTGTAAATGTACATACGTCCGGAATATATAGTGGGACTAAACCGGCTCTCATCCGTAAAGAGCACTCGAGCCCATTTGAGCTCAACAGTCCTTGTTTTCTTGTCACCTCAGCAAACACTGTCTCCGATGAGTAGTCATCAGTGGCGCACGCCGTACTGGTTGCCAAGCGAACAAGCCACCTAGGTGCAGTCTCCTTGCCACGGTAAAACGCTATATCGGGCGCCTAGTAGTGTCTCCTCGCTTGTAAGGGGCTGCGGTGGCGGAGCGGTTAGACTGCTCGCCCCCCCCCACCAAGGCGAACCAGGTTCAATCCCCGGCCCGGTCACTCTTGGATTTTCGCAAGTGGGAATCTTGCCGGATGATGCAGCTGGTCGGTGGGTTTTCTCATGGTTTCCCGTTTCCCCCACCCTTGCATTCCAGCGCTGCCCTATTCTCGCCTCATTTCACCATCATCGGCTCTTAAGACCTCGTTGTTAAGAGCCACCCAAATAACTCAACAACTCCTCTCTTGTATGGCAATATACCAACCCCGGATAAAGTCGTCCCGATGTTGTTTACGGGCCTGTGTTGGCCAAGACAGCATACAGAAACTTGACGCTGTTCAACATGATGTGCACTGTGCAACAGCTTCCACTGCAATGCTGAGAGTACAACACTCTCGTGTTTGATACCCTTCACACACGCCCACAGTTTTCCATGCTGCGTAAATGCGTTTGTCCTATCTTATTGGCCACTAGGCAATCTCTTGTTTGGTCTTTCAGTCTGTTCTGCCTGGTTTTTTCCCCACTGTTTTGTTAATTTCTCCACTTCGCCATTAATTTTTGTACGCCACTTTACTAGTAAACTTGTATATAGCAGAATCTTGAGAAATAAACTTCCGATATCTGAGCCAAATCAATTATAATTTAAGATGGTTTAAAACGTTTTGAAGTTGTGAGGATTTGATCTTCATAATAAATTGATTACAGCGTATTCAGGCTTTATACGAAAAACTGCAAAACATAATTTCATGTGGTGAAATAAATTATGATTTTTAATATAAGCTCACAATTTATTTTACTTAACAGTTTACAAACACTGAAAAAAATTCGGTAGTCCGGTAATATAAACGACATGCACTTCCTTTTATGGCATGGACAGTTATAAACAAGTTGTCAAGTCAAAGTAGATTGCATTATGACTACAACCCTATCGTAGTAATAACATGCGCATACGAAAGCTTTCAATTCGGAGACTAATAATGGCGAATGTACATTCAGTAGGGTGTTGTTCATTTAATCGCAGAAAGCGGAAATTTATAACGAAATTATTGGTGCTGGAAGTGTGCCAATTCCATCTTGAAAGGGGCAGTCAAATGTTCTTGGGAGTAGCTAGCTCCGTAAAGACTATAACAGTCACTTCCCACATGGCCGTTTCATAAAATATTGGGAGATAGAGATTATACACAACTATAATAAAACTGAAAATATAAATCTTTGCGTGTGATTACGAAATGTCCCCCTTTTAAAATGAAATTAAAAATCTTTTGTCTGCTTAGCATTAGTATTTTCTCTATTTTTTCTTTTGGAATCCTGATAACTTACAATAAATACAATTTCAAAATGCAAATACTTAAACTCACAAAACAGTATACATTTATGATTTACAAGTTTTCTAAACACTTATTTTTTTTTCTTTTATATCACGATGCTTCAAAATAATACGACACTGATGTACACATTTCAATAAATACATTAATATGTGAATAATCATGTTCAGTAAAGTCAATTAACATTCAATTTCACGATACACTTATCATTATACATTTTTATGATTAACTCGGCCCGTCCAGCATGCCTGAAGGGTGGTAATAACGTAATACTCGACCATAGAGCATGATGCCCGTCAAGGCGTGATTGGGGACGCTGAGATAGGACTCTCTCACACGCCCTCTTCGCCTACCGAGCACAAACTATGGCAACCCAGTATTCAGAAGAATCCAGAAAATATACACATGTAAAGTTGGTTTTCAGCCAAGGGAAAGTTCAGGAAGCAAACGCACGTCACAAGCTTCTACAGCCGTAGCATTCACAGAATAATGTTGTTTCAAGTTTCCTTAGGGCTTCGTTCAAAAAACAAATTACTGGGACCTGATTTATTGGGGTAGTTGAATTGCAGGTAAGTGAACACTTCCGGGATCCGGCTTTATATTTCTGCCCATTTTGTTTATTTGCACCTCATGTAATAAATTAGCATTTTCTCTAGATCTTATAACTAGTACTCATTTATCCATCACACGATGATATGAAACTGTTAGTATAAACTATTCGGAGAATCTTCACACTTTTTGAATCAAATCTTTGAAATATCATCCGTTATTTGATGTGTTTAGCTGGTCCCCAAATATGTCATATATCATAACCATTTTACTTTTATATCTTATAAACAAATTACATTATTTCATTTATTCTTAATTCAGAAAAAAATGGAAGTCATAGTGAATAGATTATAATCCAAATATATTTTAATTACTTTAATTCTAGCTCTAATGAGAATGGGAGAATGGCGAGCAAAACATTAACAATCACAAAGACTTTGCATTTTTTTAAAATTCTATGTGTTAAATTACACAAAGTTTCACATGGACGTCATATTTGCGGCCATTTTACTTTTCAGCTTATGGAATGTCTCGAATTCCTTCAAAGAGTTTTGTTTAGAACATGTTAAACATTTTCTTGAATTAAATTTTTTTAGCCATCTTACAGTATAATTATATCATTATTATCGGGATTGTTAGCATGGTAACACAGTAGTGTACCTGCATTTAAAGGAGTACAATAAATTTACTATTTTTGTGCATACGAACTACAGACTTTTAATGGCACATTGGTTGCGGTATTAAGATTTATTTTCGTACAATGTTTGAGTTCTGAATACTCATAGTTTACCTGGTGCAATAATTTTTAAATTTATTTTTTGAAAATCATATGAAAATTTGTTTAGTTTGCCTTTTTATGTTTATAAAATACCATTGATTGAACCACATGTTAGATAATTTTTACATTCAGTAACTCAAATTCAAATTATTGGATTCAGTGGCTATTTGATTACGCGAATGGACCTTCAGACGTCACACTAATGTGAAGTGGATGGATCGAGACCATCCACCAGACTGACTCAAAATTTCTGAGCACAAAGTTCGTAATCAAGAGGTTTGGAACTTGAATGTAATCCTCTTTAACTTTCCTGCTATAACAGCAAGAACGAAAATTCCAAACTACGACCATTTTGTCTAAGACAAATGACGCCGAAAAATGTTTGAAACATTGAACTACTACTGTGAGTATCTGGCTGAACTGATCAGGTAATCAAAACTGGTGACTTGCATCAGTATATTAAAAGATGCAATTGCGTCTTGCCGGGGTTTTTCCTGAGCATCGACCACGAAACGATTTGTTACATACCTATTTGTACCACATACTGTTTCACTTTTAGAAACGCCACTCGCTGACGGAAGCATCAGTGGAATTAAACAAATGGCGTAAAGTAAGAATACTCGTTGTCAAACATTACTAAGGGTTTCCATGTTCGGGTCTGTGTGTTTGTGCTCGTTTTCTCCCACTCATTAATTAATGAAACAACACGCTTCACACTTAAAGGCGACCGCAGCTCTTTTTAGTGCAAACGCACAAAGGTTTCAATTAACTTTGAGGCATAGTATAGCTTCGTTTTAAATTGATCTCTCTTATGGTTTTCATATTAAAATACAAGCTACTAGAAAGATTTAATAAAGTGTATATATGCATGCTGGCGTTATTTGGTTTTCTGTTTATTTCTGAATTGCGCACTCATCAAATTGGAATAAACAGCAGGAGAAAATGCCCTCTCACGATAATGCACATATTAATCAAAAAACGGTAGCGCAGCGAGTGCAACCGTCCATACGTTTTTTAATTGACTCCACTCAATTATTCGCTTTGAGAAAATGCGTGCATCCGCTCGAAGACACAACCCATTTCAATTTACTCCCTATCTCGTCTCCCTTCTCTTCCTCTCCGGATCGAGACAGAATTGGTTCTTGGGTACGATAAAGGTCAAGTAGCTCGTATAGGTAATTAAGTAAAGTGCAGTCGTGGATGGTAAAAAAAACGTACCAAACAAGCAATTCCGTAATACCGCGGACTAGTGGATCGTCATTCTTCTCAGTATTAAACTTCTATGCGAAATTCGAAGAAACTTTGCCAACATCAGAAATCATAACACACAAAACAGGACGTTTTTAAATATTTCTGGATTAATTATAACATTTCATAATTTTATTGCTTAGTTTGGCCATGACAGAAAAGTCGTGTTCAGTTGTGTTTAATATAATATGCCAGAAGTGATACGAAAATCTTGACCTTCTGAAAGTTTTGAAAAGTGCAATCGTTGTATTAATATTTCTTCTTGCAGAAAAAAGTGTCTGTCGAAAACAATTATTTTAAGTATTTATTGTACATTTCCGTAGAAAATCCGCAAATATACGGCAATTTTAGAAAGTGCATCTGATACCACAAATATTCGATGGGCTACAGTTCAGACGAACTAGTAGGCCACGCAAGTGCTGAAACATGACAAACACTCCTGGGAAACCAATTGTGTGCGGACAAATTTTATCTCACTGAAAACTGCTTCTTGGCCACTCAACCAAAGATAGCAACTAGAGCAGCAGTGCGTCTTTATTGTGCCGCTGTATTGAGGGGATTTTTCACCAATTTATCACATACTGGGAAAGTATGCGCTGAAAGGTTTTCCCCATTTACCCATAGTAGCTTGGATACTTTTATTCAGGAAAGTGTCAAACGTGTATTGAAGTGTCCCAACTGCGTAAAATAGCATTTGTATATTTGCAGCCTGATGTGTGGCAAATGTTCCATACTATGTATAGGTTAACATTTTTCATTATAGTATAGGGAATCTATCGAAAAAAAAAAAGATGTTGCATTGAATGACCATTGTATCACAATTCGGCGAGCTACGGTCACGTGCATTAGCTACCCATACCATCATACCAGCAGTGGAGGGCGTGTGACGCTGCAAAATTAGGCAGGGACTGTAACGCCCACCTTAGGTCTTCCAAACTCTAGCACTATATTTATCCAATCCGAAAGAGAAGCGTGATTCGCAGTTAAAGGCATATTGCCAGTCCATAACATCCCACGTTGCTCTTAGATGAAACCAATACAAAGGAAGAGGATATCAGATGTTAATGGCACAACATGTAAAGGTCGTTGGGTCTGGAAACTTTTCTGTTACAGATACGGCACTCTAGTAAAGCAACTACAGTACTTGTCGCTGGATTGTTTACAAGGAAACTGCTGGCTCTGTTCGTGCCCGTGACAGTAAAACGATTCTTCCTCTTTAACTAACTCGCCACGTAAGGATACCTTCATGAGCTATTGCACACGACACGATCTGACTGTGAAGTGTCGAACAGCACACATGACTGTGAACTGGGTGCGTCGTTCATTCTGTATATCGCAGCCCTATGAATCCAGACTCTCTCAAACTCGATCAGTTGTACGCGCGGCTGTCTCGTACGTTTTCTCGGCATGCCTGTTCCTCATCAACCATTCCTGAGAAGTATTGTGTGTATCACATAAGACGCGCTGTTCTGAGGATGGTTTCTGTACGCCACACGAATAGTGACGGCAGCGCTCTCTTTCGATACATATGCATCAGCCAAAACATGAAACTTTAATCTTTGTATATCACCAACCGATGTGTGTATTTATCAACTTTTGAGGTTACCGAATGATTTTACATTGTGCACAAAATTGTATGGTTAAGTGCATCTGCTTATGTCGCCATCTGTCATGGAGTTTTGAAAAAGTATAATTTTGTCAAACCCATCCACCCTTGCAATTAAGGTTGCCTGCTTGACAAACAAGGACATTTTCAAGGAGATTTGGCTTTTGGTTTCATGTTATTAAATTCAGATCTCTAGGCAGCAATGATAATGTGCATACAGTACATTATTGTATAAAATGAAATTGAGGCAACATGTCATTAACATTATACAAATTTGCGTTACAACTGAGGCGGAAAGACATCGTATCAAATTCAATGATGATCGCTTAATTATCCCAGAGCTACATTACGTTAAATGTTTATTACATAAAACCCAAGAGACTAATATTTACACACATGATTTCACTTCATAATCAGGGCTTGATATATTTGCGACATGGTAAAACGCAACTCGACAACTTAATTTCTTCTTTTCTCCAAGCATTTTAGCTATTCATTGTACCAGATATAGGTATGTTCAGACAAATATAAGTATTTATTCCAAGGTCAAGGTTACATGGATCCAATATGGTGGGCAAAATGGCCGCCGGGGGACCGGAATGACAGAGCATGAACCGCTCCTACGCTCCGAGCCCCCAGTCCCTTGCGCCCAAGTTCCCATAATTATTCAACTGGTACCAATATGTAAATTAATACTGTAATATGTATGAAACATAAAAAACAAACTTAATTGGCAATCAATTTTAACACTGCAGTGACAATACAACGCCAAGTGTATAGAACTATTATTTTTCCAACTTGCTGCCAACTTAACTAGGGGCATTTATGCCAGCGTGTACTGTAGCTTATGCGCAGTTCACGCACCGTGATTTTTTTTCAACAGCTTGCTCTCGAAGTGCTTACTTTACAGTGAATAGTCTATAACATTGCAGCCCTGTAAGTACATTTTCAACGGAATGATCTCTTTTCTAAAAATTGTTTCCTTATTCTGCCAGAACTGGTTTAGAGACTGGGTAACGTGATTTTGCATCTAACTCATTATGATGTGACTCAAAAGGCGAAATCGCTAAGGCATTACTTTCAGAGTTCGAAAACGGGTAAACCAAGCATGTATGTTCTCTCTCTATCTCTCTCTCTATCTTTCTCTATCTTTATCTAATCTCTCTCTCCACCTATCTCTATCTCTCTATCTATCTCTGTCTCTCTCTACTCATATCTATTTCTCTCTAACTATCTCTATATCTACCTGTTTCTCTATCTCTATCTACATCTCCATCTATAAATCCCTTTATTTATATATATCTCTCTCTATATCTCACTCTACTATCTCTCTCTTTCTCGCAATTTTTATGTTAGTAGAGCATGTAAAATGCCTCCCGATTAGCCCACCGTCATACATCAGGGGCTTAGAAAACCCAACCAAATAAAATCTAGAGTTTGTGTACGTTCGGGATATTTGGATCTGAATAAGTAGGTTGCATTCTTGGTGTTGGCCGAGTAATCGTGTTTATGTGGAACGCTTTACTATTACAAATGGTTGATTTATGCTGTTTCCTCACTGTACATCGAAGGAGTTAATTTTAATACCCCTTTAGAATGTTTACATCATACGTCATCCGTGCGTGATTAGTCATTTTGTCGCATTTAAGGGATGTTTGACTTGCATTCGGCAGGTCGTGGTTTGATTCCGATTGAGTGTTGTGGGGTTGGCTCTTCCTGTATTTTTTTACATCCCCATTCGACATAAGAAGTAATGGTACAGCATCCAAAGTATATCCAAATGCCAAAATTTTGTTCCTAGTTATTGAGGAAATTTTACATTTTTAAAACGTATCAACAGTGATTCAACTTACATTTCAAAACAATGTTAAAAATAAGTTAAGCCACGTTTTTGCTTAATTATGAAGCTTTTTGCTATAAGACTTGATTCAAACAATTTTCGTGAAATAATTAAACACATTTGTTTGTTCTGGTTAAAATGCTTGTAGGAATCGTAAGAATGTCACGAAGACATTTCTCTTAATTGCGAAAATTGGTTCGCCTACAATTAGGGTTTGACATATATTATTTTAACTTCATCGTGAAATATTAATACAATTTATAAACAAATGTATATAATGAATTCTTCCTAATAAATTTACCCTTGTGACACTGGCAACACATACGTTATTTAAAGGGAAAACTTTTCCTGACTTTCATAGAGACTAATTTTTCAGGCGTTTTAACCCTTACAAGTAGCGTTGTTGTAGTTAGAGAAATTTGTATGTATCAGCATACACCTTGTCTAATGGCCTTTCAGTGAAGTCAGTTTCTGCTCTAAGATTAGGCAATTATCGTCTGGTTTGACGGTTACAGACAAGGTGGTCTGCCGCAATGAGTCTCAAATACCAAAAGAAACAAAATATCTGTAGAACACCCTAACTAAATAAAATATTGTGACATTATCTCTTGTACAGAATTGTATGTTATTTTATTTTTAAAAAAATATTTAATGTAATGTGGTCTTTATATTGGCTTACTTTCACTGGAGCCTCAAATTACGCCATTCGTCGTAATTCGTAAAATATACAGAAATGAAAATATAGTGTTGGGCTGAGAGATAAATATTTATCAACAGAAGATACATTTCCGTAGCTACCGAAACGATTTTTAGGACGATTTATGTTTAAGTTACAGCACTTCTCTTTTTTAACAAACATATGCAGAATTAAGTAAATAATGCGCAGTCTTTAAAAAAAGTATGTATGATCTAATGTAAATACGAAATAAGGGCCAGTAAATAATATACATTTCGCAAACCGAAGTGACTTGCAATTTTCTCAGCAGATTAAATTCTGCATACGATCAACAAAACAGTTCATTGTATTTCCACAGAATCCCTTAAAATACTTTTCGTAGAGGTAAAGCATCTAACCTTAAATTTATAAAAAATCATGGAATCTAAAAGCATATACGTAATTTTTTTGTTTTGTTTTTAAAAGTGTTGCGTAATTGAAAATAAGCATTATGCAGTTAGTTAGTATTTTCGGAGGAAAATGTACCGAGGAGTTACTTCGATATTACAGTCTTAAAAATATTATTTAGGAATATTTCGTGTAAAATGTAAAAAAAAGTATCCATTGCAAAGCTTTATGTTGAAATTAACATACGTAGAGCACACCAAAGTTTGTGTAAAGGCATATTTGCAAATACAAAAAATTACAAAAGTGCTTATTTACGGTTGTCAACATGCAATAACGATGTGATTCCGTTAATTGCTTGTGAGCAGAAGGGACGCGAGTGAGGGGGTGTAAAGCAGTGCTGGATTTAATAAGTGTGTACATGACAGCTGGCGACGCTGTACGTACCGTCGAGGCGATACTTGCTTGCATGCGAAGCCCCGGAACAGACGTGGCTAGGCAGCCCGTCGTGACGACGCCATCGCACTCCACGCGACGCCCTGCCGGCTCGTGTTCTAACTTGCTCGCGGCGGCTGGGGACACGGGGGAGGTGCACAGCGAGCCGTGGAGCCCGGGCAGGGCGGAGGGGACTGGAAAACGCGCGCAGGGCCTCGTGTGTTTGCGCTACCAGTGCCTGTTGTGACTCCCGGTGGTCATGGAGACACCACTCACAATCGATTAATCGTGTCGAGCGCTCGGGCGGGCGAGCTACGCGCGTCACTGGACGTCCATTAATCTTTTTTTTTTCTTTTAGTTTTACTGTTGCAATAAATTTTGCAGAATAAATTATTATTACATAAAAAACTTAATGAATATGATATATGTGTGATTTCTTTTATATTTTAAATTTAAATGATTTCATATATGGAAGGTGATTTACACTTATCACAGGTAACAGGCCATTAACTCAAATATTATGCGAAAATGCCAAGATTCCAGCCATTACATAGGCTAGACTATTACGGTATGCAACTTTGCTAACGAACTTTGATAATCAAATTAGACATAAAACAGCAAGTGAAAACATTCATATATGTGTGATTTCTTTTAGTTTAAAGACCTGGTTTTTCGTGCACATGCTCGCGTCTTTCAGGTCCGTTTTTATACCTTTGTTCTGTGTAACTGTCCCCGCGGAATATTTATATACATGATTTAACACTGCAGTCAGCCGAGGCGAAAAATTATCCAATGCAACGATGAAACGCCTTTATTAACTGCCAGCCGTAACTAATAACAGTTTGAAATACACGAAAATTTGCTTCGTAACGCCCATTCGAGCTAAATCTCGCTACAGTTGTCCTACTGCACACAAAACAATAACACATTTTAGCCGACGCTTGTGTTTTGATTTTCAGTCACATACACAGAAGCTCGTAAAGTATTCAATGGAGCTGCCTAGTATCCGATTGGCTGATTGAAAGGATAGCGTTTTACATGTTAAATTATTTTAGATGTGTCTCCATCACCTTTCCCGATATCGCTTTCAAATAACAAAAACTTTGTTCAACTTTGCGGGTAAATTCAGATATATAGACTAAAAAAAAAACAACACAAAAACGAAAACTCTTATTAATTTACTTCACTTTATGTTTTGTAGCATAGTTATTCTAGTCTTATTCTCATAGTTATTCGTCAATTATGCAATTCCTAAGATGGCACCAGTCTCGTGTTTTCTTCCTACATTGTAAAACGTTCACTTACAACGATATGGTTAACTCATGGAAATTTGTTCTTCAAATATTATTAACAAAACAACTTTTTGTGATTTTTAGATATTGCATTCTTTTATATAGTATCAGTACTTTATCATGGATCGTCAAAAACGATTAATATTTATATATAACTATGCTTCCATAAAATAGGAGAATGCTTGTGAACAAATCTTTACTGCCGCATACCTTAATACTACAAACTGGCGATTTAACTAGGTAATCTAAATGTGCTGGGTATCCCAAATTAATGTTTACGCTCTGTGAACTTGAATAACTGAGAAACTATTAAAGACAATCTGAAGAGACTGCTTGTTTTTAACGCTATAAGGACAACGTTGGATGTGCGCGGATGTTGATAACAGCTACAAATATTCAAAATGTCTGCAATCAGCAGCAAGACATCGTCTACGACGCTGTAGAATGGAACGGCAAACAGTAGCTATGGTTTCCAAGCGAGTGGATTCACAGGCGGTAACTATAGCGTTTCTCGGGGCATCCGTGGCTTTGCGATGGCGCACACAATGTTATTCAGAGTTCCCCGCAAACAAAAATCCAACAGCGTTAAATCTGTAAATCTGGGTGGGTACTCGACACTTGCTTGCCGCCCTATCCACTTCCCAACACGTATTTTCTCTAGGAGCGACCGTACCTCTCGATGGTTATGTGGCGGTGCACCGTCCTGCTGGAAAGAAAGCAATCGTCATCTGGATAGAGTCGGCGAACATCTGGCACAGAGTTTCCTGCAACGTGATACAGTAACTTTCACCTGTGACTGTTCTATCAAATAATATTTTCCTCTGGCAGGCACACACATACCACACTGCTAACCCAGGAAGATCAACTGCTTGCTGTACCACAATTTGGGGATTTTCATCGGCACAGTACACACAGTTGAGGCGGCTGACCATTCAATTCATTTTTAAACGTTTCCACATCGGACCAAACAATCACGCCAGTAAAGTGTTCGTTGTCGTTGCACGTGTTCACAACTCGCTCGCGAAAATTCGACACGCCTATCTGGGTCGTCTTCATTTATGGCACGAAGTCACGTGGGAATGTTGGGCCTCCACTTTAATTGCTTTAAAACGTGATGGGAAACTTGATTCACTGGCACCTGACTCACTCGCAATTTGCTGTACGAACTTCAACTTCCCGGAGGAACATGTTAATGCGTGCAACACAATCCCCGCGCTTTCTTCGTCCGTTTTCGTTCTCTTCCTGTCGCACCATCCTTCCTTCACATCGCACGCAATTGTGTCCGTCTCAAACTTGTCACCTAATCGTGTCATTGTTACACATAATGCTGGTGCAGTATCAAATCCTGCCCTCTATCGTCTCTGCACCTAAACCATGTTCTCACATTTCCAGTAACAATTTTAAAATCGACCTACTTTGCTAGATAGAAAACATTGTCACCTCCGGCATTCCATCTACAATTGTAGTGCTGCCACTACTGGCTGTAAAAGGAACTGACAACAGCAGAATGGGTACACGCGCTCGCACACACCCGACGTTTTTCACGTAGCGTAAAATACGTGCATTCCCGTCATATTGTCTTAACACTCTGTGCACGTTAATAACAGAGGAACTATTAAACATTAAATTTGAGACATCTGTTATTTATTTATGATAAGACAGTATATGCGTTGTCTTATGTTTCTATCTTTTCACCCCTAATCCAGATAATAAGATATTAATTGTAGTAAAAAGTTAAGATCACACATTGTGTTAATACCAATGAAATTTTCACTTAATGTGCAGCTTATTATCACATCACTAATGTGCCTTATATTTTTGTATATGATACTGAATTCATTTTTTTAAACTGAAACACTGTTTTGAAATTAAGTTTACTTGGTTCTTACGAGAACATGAGGTAAACTTTTATTCGTCTTAATACACACCTGGCTAATCCGAAGTCGTTCGAATGGGAGAACGTGCAAGCAGAGCAACGCGCAGCATACAACTAAACCGGTACCTTCACAGAATAATAATGGAAATCCATTTAGGGTATACATCCCTCAGTGAAGAGGGTAGGGATCAAAACCGCGACTTGCTTAATGCTAGCCAGGTGCATTTCACCACGATAAATCACACTGCGTGAAAAAGAGAAAAAAAAAAAACTTACTAACATATAAAATACTTTTATTTAATCGATACAAATATTAGTTTAAAACAACACACAATTATTAGGATTATTGTATACAGGACATACGTTTGTAATTTTATCAGAAGTGCATATAACTTCATAATATTAAAAAAAAACTTTCCGAAATTACATTAGTAGTTATAGTATTACAACTACAAGAGTTAATTATACACACATTCTGTACCTACACAATTATTCACTGCTCTAACAGTGTACATCAAGTCATAAAACTGACTACTGTGATGGGTTAATCACTTTCGTTAGTAAAAAACTCCTTATTAATAATAGTGTATGAACTTTCATAACGTGTGGATTTCTCCAACAGGACATTGCACAAGGGCAGCTGGAGCTCAGTAGCTGCTCAGTCATGCATGTCTAGGGACACGCGATCCACTTCTAGCGTTGTTTGGGGCCTCCCCGCGTTGCAGTGGGCGTGCGTGACGTCACAGCGGCTGTCTTCTTTCCGCCTACGTCTTGTGTGACGTTCCAGCAATCATCTGAGAAAAAAAAAATACGACATCGCGTGAGCGTCGGTGACGTATGACGGTGAAACTGGGCTTATTTGAACGTATTACAGGTGTCTGTATAATTTAACCGCCTCAGGGACGATTGTCGCCACTGTGTATTTTGGTTTTGTTTCTGACAGAACTTTATATAACTTTGACAATGAGAGCACAGTACAACTGTTCTAGAGGAAGCATTGTCAACAGAAAACTGTGTACGAAGTTGCAGCAGCAGAGTTTTAAAATACTTACTTCTATTAGAAAAGTAAAAAAAAAATTTACATATTTGTTCGTAGTTAACTGAGCACTTCTGAAATCCTTGCTTAAAATCTACTTTCTCTCCCTTTTTTTATACTTCCGCTATATGTAAATTTTTTATTTGAATGAGTTTAACGGCTTTATTCATGCGCCGGTCTGTGAAAAACGTGAAATTGTTAGGAATCTGCTAATGCGCCAATTAGATTCGCCGTAAATTTAAACATTACACTCGCGATAAAACTATTTTGCTTAAATAGCTGCCAACTTAACTGGGAGCATGCATGCCAGTGGGCGATGCAGCGTATATGCAGTTTACAGTAGGGGATTTTTTTTAAAGGTTGATTTCAAAAGTGCTTACGTTAACGTGAACAGCCTCTATTAGATGCATTCTGTGGTTGTGACCTTGCTGACAGGACACACAAAAGCGTGAAAGAACTCGTTTACAAGAGATGAAGTCTGACTGAGATATTTTACTGTGTAAGTTGGTTCAACAAAGTTGTTGAGAGAATTGTATAAATACTAGTTTTAACACAACTTACTAAAAAATATAACGCAGAATATATACGAGTAATTAATGACAAACAAGATAAACATTCAACACTGCCGGAATGATGTAATCATCTCATTCAAAGCAATTAAAATTTTGTTGTTCCAACAGTCACGAAATGCGATAAAAGTAGCAGTGTCCACAACCTGATCTCTGCCATAGAACAAACACCAACACCTCCACACTAAAGGCGCAGCATCGCAAACACGTTTTACGGAAAAGGTGAAAGGAAAGTCGGCGGAAGATGCTAATCGTTACCATTTGTACACGTCGATTTCGAATTCGATCGTCAAATTTTGATCGCAGGTTCTCCCAAAAAAGTAGACAACTTACAAACACACGTGATTTATGTTGTTAAAGTGGTTCGTAAAGTTAGTGTTGAACCGTTAAATTTTAAAATATTGCAAATGTATCTGCATAATATGTGAAAAGGACCATCTACTGCAAAACCTGTCTATTATTATAAATCATAAAATAAAATTAATTAATTAAACAACCCGGCAGAAATGAATAAAGCTGCTGCCATTAATCACTGTGCATTAACTTTCATAACGCCGATGCATAAATGCATTTCAACGACGGATAATTAATCAGCATTTCAAAATAAAAAGAAACAACAGCATAAGTTATTAGTTACAGCAACATCATTTCAAGAAACCCATCCTTCCCATTAAAATAAAAATATTATTTACTTATTTATTAATTAGGGTGAGTTCCCCCGGACAGCGACAAAGCCTTGGTACGCAAACACTCAGGAATGGAGAAGGAGTTGTCCAGGAGCTGCATTAAGGAACCATCCCAGCATTCTCCTAGAGTTATTTAGGGGAAGCTGTAAAATCTACACCAGGATGGCAAGACCGGGACTCGAACTCGGTTCCTCCTGAATCCAAGGCCAAATATCCCTACAACTTTTTTATTATGTACAATGCACGGCATATGGCACCGTCACCAAATTTTTAAAATTGCTTTCCCGAACATAATGCTTACCTAGCTTGTGTGTATAGCTCAACATTATCAGTCACGAACTTTTCTAACTAATGTCACCCTTTACACTTTTGATACTGAAATTATTTCCTTTGCTTGATTTTTTTGAGCTTTGTTTTACAGAAGTTTAACTCGTGCTGTTTAAGTTGGCTCAATATTACTTCCCGCATGTATTACATTTTTTAATCTCATCAACATTCCTCTGTTAAACATAGTAATTATATGGACTTCAAGAGCCACTATTAACTGAGCCCGCCACATTTACTAAACAACAATTTTACAGAAAAGAATAATCAAAGACTAATAATCGCAACCATTGTCTAATTATATACACTCTTTATTACAAGCATATGAATAATAAAAATCTCTCTAAATATGTAAGTGCAAGTCTGTATTTGTGCCTGAAAACTGGAGCAGATTCCAGTTGCAGTAACGTCGCAACCGTTTTCGTGTCTAAAAAGGCCTGCCGAGTTCACGTGTCTTGTTTTCGCTGTATATTCCAGTATCCGTGTATAGTCCAGTCTCTGTGTATAGTCCAGTCTCTGTGTATAGTCCAGTCTCTGTGTATAGTCCAGTATCTGTGTATAGTCCAGTGTCTGTGTATTTATCGGTTTTCGTCACTGTGACCGTGTGTGTTGATTTAGTTGTCGCCCAGAGTTATTTACGTATGTATGTGCATACTGTCCTCGTTTACTTGATTACACGTTCTTACGGTTTTTTGCCTCGTTTACCTTGTGATAACTATTTTAATTCCTTAAGCGGAATTCTTTGTGTGTAATTTACGTGTCTTTTTGATGACAACTAACCTTGGATCGTTTATTTCATTTATTTTCTGGCAGAACACTTTAGTGGTGCGACTAGCAATATCAAAAATGGGAAATAATTTTGTGAAGATCCTGCTGTTACAATATTATCCAATAGCCACTACATTATCTGAGATATATCTGAACTCAAACTTAACAAACTGGAGAAGTCTTGTTGAAATTTAGCCAACGATGAGGTAATTTTTTTTGCGTAGGATGAGTATTGCATTTGTTTAGGTTTAGAAAGTTGAGAAAATGAGTGATTTTTAACAATTAACATGGGGGAAGGGGAATAACAATATTCAATATCTTGAGCATATATCGATATTTGGTAATTTAACGAGGAGTAATTAAGCATGTAGGCTCCCGTAATTTTATGAGGGTCATCACTACCAAAGACGGCTCAAGCAGAACCGAAATTACAATCTGCATTGGTCCGCGAGGACAAGTTTCTGAGCAATTACACGGAATGCACAAATTAAACCAGAAACTGAAATAAATTCGTAAAACCATCGTTGAGAATATACGATCTATGGAGCTGAATTCTGGAAAATAACATAACACAGAAAGAAAAAATGTATCAATGGAAATGGGATTTTAGAAATTTTTCTGTAATTTTACATTGCGAGATAATGTAAAAAAATATATAGACACGATAATAGTTGTTTATATTGGGACAAAAGTTTGGGATGGCCATGGAGTTTCATGTCGTATGAAAGAAAATATTTGGACTAGTAAGTTTTTGGGTTGGGTTCCAGTGCAGAGAAGACGACGACGTCCTACAGCAACACGGGAAGTCAGTGTCAGAGGAACAACGTTCGAAATGAACCTTAAAGCTGCTGGTTTGGGAAATATAAACCAGATGCGAGAAACAACTAACGTTGTGTAAATCGCCAATAAAAAAAAGTTAATTTGTGACATTCTAGACACATCTCTCGGTAACCTATGCCACTGTTTTGTTGTGACTTATCTTGTTCTAGCACAGAATGCTATTTGGTTTTTATTTTCACATAACTGAAAGGATTATTCTGAAATATGACAGATAATTACGCAAAAAATATGCAGCCGAAAAATATATTTTGGTATAAATGACATGGCTTAAAAACATTAGCTGATTTACCAGCCTTTGATACAGTAATATTTATTTCATTTCTAAAGTCTGACACCTTCTCCTTTTTGCTATACTGGATGAGGTATACAAGCATATGGTTTACAACTAAACATATACGCTAGAGCACTTAGAATAAATTAACTACTATTTAAGTGGCTATAATATGGCAAATGTTAACATGCGGTCAGAAAATAATTCTAAAAATGAAACTTACGTGATTAAACACTTTCAGAGGTTGTAGCCATTTATGTAATGGACATATAAATACTATTTTGTTATCTGCCACTAACTTCTGGTAAGTCAGTGAAATATTTAACTTCCTTCTGTTGTATCGTTGGCTTTTAGCCTGCTTTCTTCTGTTCATTTGTGTGTAAGTGCTGGTGGTTTTGGAATTACACAAAATTTGTGTTTTTTCTATTCTATACAAAATATATTTAAGCCATTTTTTTAAATTATTTAAACCGTATCTCCAAACTTCAGTTCAATTCAATTACAAAATTAAGCAATGTTTTAAAATCAAATTTGGTAGTCACGAGTTTTATAATCTGTTAATATAAACTTAATTTCGTCACAGCTGATTAGAAAATACCAGCACGTCTAGTTCCATATGCATAGTACACAGTTAATGGAAGAATATGCTTCGGATAACAAGTATTATATTTACTGTAAACATTTTTTATTTTATTTGAGATATACTGAAAATATTTAAAAATTAATTTGAGCCATAAACTTGACGGTTACAATTCATTATTTAACCGCTTTGTCCTCGCCGATTCGGATGGAATGAAAATATTTGCAACATTTTGTAGGTAAAACTGAATTTTAGTTAATAAATAAAATTATATTCGCTGACACCGAAACTTTGTTACAGTCCTAAATCACATACACCAAAACTGAATGGAAAATACGTACCAGATGTAAAAATAACAATCGGTTTAATTTTCGGTATTAGACGGAACTTATTACACAAATATATGATTCGATCTAAATACAATATTTAATTTAAGTGTGTCTCATAATAATTTAGCAATAACTAACGTACAAAAGTGGATATTTAAAAATTTAAAACTATTTTGTACATAAAAATTAAATTTTTAAGAAACTTGGCTGACAAACTCTAACCTCTACTTAAGGCATGAACTGCGTAACGATACTGAAACATGTGAATATTTTATGAAATTCTCGAAATAATTTGTATGGCGTTGGATTATAAGAAATTTGTTACATTTTACGATAAATGTGAAATATGATCTAAATCGGCAAGTAAAAAAATTTGCGCTGGAACCAAACTGTGAATGCAGTTTTCCATCATTCACAGAACCTACCATCAGGATTAACTAAGGCTGAAGCATATCACTCTACTTTCTGAGAAATTGTGTATAGTCCAGTCTCTGTGTATAGTCCAGTATCTGTGTATAGTCCAGTATCTGTGTATTTATCGGTTTTCGTCACTGTGATCGTGTGTGTTGATTTAGTTGTCGCCCAGAGTTATTTACGTATGTATGTGCATACTGTCCTCGTTTACTTGATTACACGTTCTTACGGTTTTTTGCCTCGTTTACCTTGTGATAACTATTTTAATTCCTTAAGCGGAATTCTTTGTGTGTAATTTACGTGTCTTTTTGATGACAACTAACCTTGGATCGTTTATTTCATTTATTTTCTGGCAGAACACTTTAGTGGTGCGACTAGCAATATCAAAAATGGGAAATAATTTTGTGAAGATCCTGCTGTTACAATATTATCCAATAGCCACTACATTATCTGAGATATATCTGAACTCAAACTTAACAAACTGGAGAAGTCTTGTTGAAATTTAGCCAACGATGAGGTAATTTTTTTTGCGTAGGATGAGTATTGCATTTGTTTAGGTTTAGAAAGTTGAGAAAATGAGTGATTTTTAACAATTAACATGGGGGAAGGGGAATAACAATATTCAATATCTTGAGCATATATCGATATTTGGTAATTTAACGAGGAGTAATTAAGCATGTAGGCTCCCGTAATTTTATGAGGGTCATCACTACCAAAGACGGCTCAAGCAGAACCGAAATTACAATCTGCATTGGTCCGCGAGGACAAGTTTCTGAGCAATTACACGGAATGCACAAATTAAACCAGAAACTGAAATAAATTCGTAAAACCATCGTTGAGAATATACGATCTATGGAGCTGAATTCTGGAAAATAACATAACACAGAAAGAAAAAATGTATCAATGGAAATGGGATTTTAGAAATTTTTCTGTAATTTTACATTGCGAGATAATGTAAAAAAATATATAGACACGATAATAGTTGTTTATATTGGGACAAAAGTTTGGGATGGCCATGGAGTTTCATGTCGTATGAAAGAAAATATTTGGACTAGTAAGTTTTTGGGTTGGGTTCCAGTGCAGAGAAGACGACGACGTCCTACAGCAACACGGGAAGTCAGTGTCAGAGGAACAACGTTCGAAATGAACCTTAAAGCTGCTGGTTTGGGAAATATAAACCAGATGCGAGAAACAACTAACGTTGTGTAAATCGCCAATAAAAAAAAGTTAATTTGTGACATTCTAGACACATCTCTCGGTAACCTATGCCACTGTTTTGTTGTGACTTATCTTGTTCTAGCACAGAATGCTATTTGGTTTTTATTTTCACATAACTGAAAGGATTATTCTGAAATATGACAGATAATTACGCAAAAAATATGCAGCCGAAAAATATATTTTGGTATAAATGACATGGCTTAAAAACATTAGCTGATTTACCAGCCTTTGATACAGTAATATTTATTTCATTTCTAAAGTCTGACACCTTCTCCTTTTTGCTATACTGGATGAGGTATACAAGCATATGGTTTACAACTAAACATATACGCTAGAGCACTTAGAATAAATTAACTACTATTTAAGTGGCTATAATATGGCAAATGTTAACATGCGGTCAGAAAATAATTCTAAAAATGAAACTTACGTGATTAAACACTTTCAGAGGTTGTAGCCATTTATGTAATGGACATATAAATACTATTTTGTTATCTGCCACTAACTTCTGGTAAGTCAGTGAAATATTTAACTTCCTTCTGTTGTATCGTTGGCTTTTAGCCTGCTTTCTTCTGTTCATTTGTGTGTAAGTGCTGGTGGTTTTGGAATTACACAAAATTTGTGTTTTTTCTATTCTATACAAAATATATTTAAGCCATTTTTTTAAATTATTTAAACCGTATCTCCAAACTTCAGTTCAATTCAATTACAAAATTAAGCAATGTTTTAAAATCAAATTTGGTAGTCACGAGTTTTATAATCTGTTAATATAAACTTAATTTCGTCACAGCTGATTAGAAAATACCAGCACGTCTAGTTCCATATGCATAGTACACAGTTAATGGAAGAATATGCTTCGGATAACAAGTATTATATTTACTGTAAACATTTTTTATTTTATTTGAGATATACTGAAAATATTTAAAAATTAATTTGAGCCATAAACTTGACGGTTACAATTCATTATTTAACCGCTTTGTCCTCGCCGATTCGGATGGAATGAAAATATTTGCAACATTTTGTAGGTAAAACTGAATTTTAGTTAATAAATAAAATTATATTCGCTGACACCGAAACTTTGTTACAGTCCTAAATCACATACACCAAAACTGAATGGAAAATACGTACCAGATGTAAAAATAACAATCGGTTTAATTTTCGGTATTAGACGGAACTTATTACACAAATATATGATTCGATCTAAATACAATATTTAATTTAAGTGTGTCTCATAATAATTTAGCAATAACTAACGTACAAAAGTGGATATTTAAAAATTTAAAACTATTTTGTACATAAAAATTAAATTTTTAAGAAACTTGGCTGACAAACTCTAACCTCTACTTAAGGCATGAACTGCGTAACGATACTGAAACATGTGAATATTTTATGAAATTCTCGAAATAATTTGTATGGCGTTGGATTATAAGAAATTTGTTACATTTTACGATAAATGTGAAATATGATCTAAATCGGCAAGTAAAAAAATTTGCGCTGGAACCAAACTGTGAATGCAGTTTTCCATCATTCACAGAACCTACCATCAGGATTAACTAAGGCTGAAGCATATCACTCTACTTTCTGAGAAATGAAACACACCAAAATATTATTTGATTATTATACTCTAAATGAAAGTCTTGATAATTCTATATAATCATAAGTTTGTATGCAAATATACACACACATATATACACTTACATATATTCAAAATCTTAACGTGTATTTAATTATAAGTGCAGTTGTTACATTTGTGGATATTATCGTCGTTTTCTTTCACTTTTACGCATTACAATGGGCATTGAGGTAATAGTAACATATCTATGTTTATAATAACTACAAGTTTTTTTTGGATAGGCGTATGGATATTAATTACCAGTCATTAGTGTCACGGAAATATGAATGTGCTTTTCCATTTGGCGGATCGCTCACAAGACTTCGTTGTTAAGAGCAGCCCAAATCTGTCAACTCGACTCAAAATCATGTGGCGGACGGATATACGACGGACAGAAAAGAGAAACTGATCTGGGCTTTCGAATTGTTCAATGAACAGAGATCCATATGCATCAGTTTTGAATAATGGCCCCAGCGGCATGGAATCCATAACATATACTGCAAACAGTACAAGATGGTTGGCATTTCAGCATGGCGAAGCTCTCTTCACACTGCAAGAGTTGTTAAAAAAAACTGTACATTTCAAACTACAACTATGCAACTGCAAGGTTTTTGTATCAAGAATAAAACGAAGCCTAAGATAAATATTATTTGCTCCTTTACATCACGCGTGCGTGATTAAATTTTCCATGGTTTGATGAAATGTATGTGTTCTCGGGTGACTTAAGATCGATAAGGCGTCGCGCTCGTTAGCCGAGGAGGCTGAATCGATTTAATGTTTACGCATGACATGCCTACAGCATAACTCAGAATGTTAGCATCGAATCGATAATCCAGTGTTTTGGAAACCTTTGTAAACGAGAGTATCTGTAGTAAGCCGTATAGTGCAAACAGCCCGACGTAAATCCCAGTCCACTGCAGAATACAATTTATGTTAACACGCCAAGTATACAGCTTCTGATACTATAGGTGTAGTTTTTCTGACAGTAGACTCTCCAACTATCCATTATTGTCGTCTGAAACCTGATCGTAGTATATCTTTACTTTATAAGTAATAAGAACAAATCTCATATAATAAATTTTATTTTTAAAAATATTATCAAACTGACACTCGATACCAACATCATTAATCACGCACCATTTATTGACTAAACTATTTAAATTCTATTCGGCACAGAACCTGACGGTTTCAGACATGTTGCAGCGCATTTCAAGCGCTAGGTAGAAGACCGCCTTAAATCTTGAGCTATTGTCTCAGATATAGTTGGATACTTAGCAGTACAGGTTGTTCACGATTATTTGAGCACTTTTCAAATTAACCTTTGAAAAATATTACGGCCCTTATCTGCATGTATTTTAACGGGTGCACTTACTAACGTGCGGCCAGTAAAGTTGGTAACGACGGAGGTAATATACTTCTAAGTCTTAACGTTGAATTACAATTCATAGGTGGCCACTTATGAGTTCTGAAATTATTTCTTTTGCTGTCTGTTTTTAATTTTTATAACAGTAAGGATTAGGATATTTATGAAATATTTACTTTTGTAATAATTTCACACTTTCTCTTGACCGGCGTATGAATAAAGTGAACAATCCCATAGCAATGTCACATATGGAGGAATATACGCAACGTGCATACAAGTAGATCTTAAGCAGGGCTTTGAAAAGTGCTCAGTTTACCGTGAACAGCTTATAAGTAGATACCTGCAAATTTCACGTTATTATTTATCAGCACACTAAACTCCAAGAGACCGGCCCAGAAACCAGTGTTCTGAGTGGGAAGGGACGGACAGTGAAAACAGCTGCCCGGGTATCGTTTCTGTGTGCCCATGGGCATATTACTCTACCTTACTCTAGGGTTGCCATGTTTTCGTCAGGAAAGAAAAGGAATATTTTTTACGACGTAAACCCTTTCTGGTGATTTATGGTATTGTACAACAGGTGCTATATCCTATATTTTTATATTACTACAAAAACTATTATAACTCTGGTATAATAATAACGAACTCTAGTCAGTCACTTAAAAGTATTTTCCCATTATTCTTCAAATATATATGACTTTTCTCTTTGGAAGAAGTTTGGACTTTTGTTCTTTAATTTTGAACTGCAATATGTATTCTAACATTAATATATTTACTGATCTACATACTACAAAATAATGGCATAAGCACGTGTGTTCAATTCAACCACCAATACCAACCTACCACATCGAAAATAAGTCTATTTAACTTTTAACGGTTTTAAGCAGCTGTGAGTAAAGTGCTGTAATACTTTAGGTCATGAATCGCTTTAAAGTACAAAAATTCAATATCNGGTTTTAAGCAGCTGTGAGTAAAGTGCTGTAATACTTTAGGTCATGAATCGCTTTAAAGTACAAAAATTCAATATCCTGGGAGTTTAAAAATGTTGTCCTATAATTTTGTGGGGGGAAAAAAAAGTAAGAAACATTTTATTGGAAGAAGAAAAACGTAAGCTGTAAAAAGTAAGAATAAAACGTAAACAAAACGTTGGACCTGGCTAAGATTACGTCTTCTACTCAGGTTGGTAAAATCAATGTTAAAAGTTTGGCAACAAAAAAATTTCGCCACAATGTAAGCGCTAGTGTCGCATGTGTACCATATTTTCTCTATTTTCTACAATAAAAACAGGATAATTTTATTATTTATAAATCAAGGTAAAATATTTATCTTTTATTATTCACGAAGCTTAAAATTTTAATTAAAAGGTATCTTTTGGAACACTGCGCACCTAGCGGCGAAAATTTTCCCTGTGCCAAACTCTCCTTTAAGAAATGTCGTTTTGTTCTTAACCTGAGTAGAATAAACCTTAGATATGGTCACTACCTGGCTCGCATTAACATGCGCCAATGAAAAGACAGCTCTAAAAAAAATAAATGTTACTTACCTGGTGTGGGTCATTTCAAACTACAACTATGCAACTGCAAGGTTTTTGTATCAAGAATAAAACGAAGCCTAAGATAAATATTATTTACACCTTTACATCACGCGTGCGTGATTAAATTTTCCATGGTTTGATGAAATGTATGTGTTCTCGGGTGACTAAGATCGATAAGGCGTCGCGCTCGTTAGCCGAGGAGGCTGAATCGATTAATGTTTACGCATGACATGCCTACAGCATAACTCAGAATGTTAGCATCGAATCGATAATCCAGTGTTTTGGAAACCTTTGTAAACGAGAGTATCTGTAGTAAGCCGTATAGTGCAAACAGCCCGACGTAAATCCCAGTCCACTGCAGAATACAATTTATGTTAACACGCCAAGTATACAGCTTCTGATACTATAGGTGTAGTTTTTCTGCCAGTAGACTCTCCAACTATCCATTATTGTCGTCTGAAACCTGATCGTAGTATATCTTTACTTTATGAGTAATAAGAACAAATCTCATATAATAAATTTTATTTTTAAAAATATTATCAAACTGACACTCGATACCAACATCATTAATCACGCACCATTTATTGACTAAACTATTTAAATTCTATTCGGCACAGAACCTGACGGTTTCAGACATGTTGCAGCGCATTTCAAGCGCTAGGTAGAAGACCGCCTTAAATCTTGAGCTATTGTCTCAGATATAGTTGGATACTTAGCAGTACAGGTTGTTCACGATTATTTGAGCACTTTTCAAATTAACCTTTGAAAAATATTACGGCCCTTATCTGCATGTATTTTAACGGGTGCACTTACTAACGTGCGGCCAGTAAAGTTGGTAACGACGGAGGTAATATACTTCTAAGTCTTAACGTTGAATTACAATTCATAGGTGGCCACTTATGAGTTCTGAAATTATTTCTTTTGCTGTCTGTTTTTAATTTTTATAACAGTAAGGATTAGGATATTTATGAAATATTTACTTTTGTAATAATTTCACACTTTCTCTTGACCGGCGTATGAATAAAGTGAACAAGCCCATAGCAATGTCACATATGGAGGAATATACGCAACGTGCATACAAGTAGATCTTAAGCAGGGCTTTGAAAAGTGCTCAGTTTACCGTGAACAGCTTATAAGTAGATACCTGCAAATTTCACGTTATTATTTATCAGCACACTAAACTCCAAGAGACCGGCCCAGAAACCAGTGTTCTGAGTGGGAAGGGACGGACAGTGAAAACAGCTGCCCGGGTATCGTTTCTGTGTGCCCATGGGCATATTACTCTACCTTACTCTAGGGTTGCCATGTTTTCGTCAGGAAAGAAAAGGAATATTTTTTACGACGTAAACCCTTTCTGGTGATTTATGGTATTGTACAACAGGTGCTATATCCTATATTTTTATATTACTACAAAAACTATTATAACTCTGGTATAATAATAACGAACTCTAGTCAGTCACTTAAAAGTATTTTCCCATTATTCTTCAAATATATATGACTTTTCTCTTTGGAAGAAGTTTGGACTTTTGTTCTTTAATTTTGAACTGCAATATGTATTCTAACATTAATATATTTACTGATCTACATACTACAAAATAATGGCATAAGCACGTGTGTTCAATTCAACCACCAATACCAACCTACCACATCGAAAATAAGTCTATTTAACTTTTAACGGTTTTAAGCAGCTGTGAGTAAAGTGCTGTAATACTTTAGGTCATGAATCGCTTTAAAGTACAAAAATTCAATATCCTGGGAGTTTAAAAATGTTGTCCTATAATTTTGTGGGGGGAAAAAAAAGTAAGAAACATTTTATTGGAAGAAGAAAAACGTAAGCTGTAAAAAGTAAGAATAAAACGTAAACAAAACGTTGGACCTGGCTAAGATTACGTCTTCTACTCAGGTTGGTAAAATCAATGTTAAAAGTTTGGCAACAAAAAAATTTCGCCACAATGTAAGCGCTAGTGTCGCATGTGTACCATATTTTCTCTATTTTCTACAATAAAAACAGGATAATTTTATTATTTATAAATCAAGGTAAAATATTTATCTTTTATTATTCACGAAGCTTAAAATTTTAATTAAAAGGTATCTTTTGGAACACTGCGCACCTAGCGGCGAAAATTTTCCCTGTGCCAAACTCTCCTTTAAGAAATGTCGTTTTGTTCTTAACCTGAGTAGAATAAACCTTAGATATGGTCACTACCTGGCTCGCATTAACATGCGCCAATGAAAAGACAGCTCTAAAAAAAATAAATGTTACTTACCTGGTGTGGGGACACATAACGAATACTGGCTAAACGAGGCGTCTCCGAGGAACCAGACGTTTGTGACCTTGGCGGGACGCCGACGTGGCCGCCAGCAGGGGAAAAGTGGCGTTCGAATGGAACTGGCGCGAGGGTTCGAGGGACGGCTGCAGCAGAACTTGCGGCACGGTGAGGAAATCTAGATGCACGGGAGATAGCGGGGCGCTCGCCGAGGACGACGGAGGCGATGGCTCAAGTGCCGGAACTGGGTAAAGCGCTGGAGCGGAAGGTTCATATGTTGATGTAGGAAGTGCAGGTGGTGGCCCATATGTAGGAAATGGCGCAGGGGGTGG
>NQII01014913.1:3936-16882 GCA_002778355.1 Clitarchus hookeri | reverse complement strand
GCGCCACATAGCTGCTTATAGCCATCCGACCATGGCTGCTTCATCCCTCTCTGCCGCGATGCACGCCTGCTTTTGCATGAATTCCCTCTCCTGTAGGCGTATGGGGCTCAGCCCTGAGACGCACACAAGTCCAGACCCTATCCCCGGACATCACTTAACACTTAGTAATAGTAAAAAAAAATAATAATAATCTGCTTATAGTGGGCCGTGGAACGGACGCTTCCTTCTTACCTTCCTTCCTGGTCACGCAACGATGCCACATTTACTGACTTCAGAAAGAAACCACTGAAGTTATTATGGAAGACGTTTACAATTTAACGAGTCTCAAATTGTTACGAATTGTTCTCGAAAGGATTTAATAGATACCACTATAACAAGAAAGCCTACACCAGAGAAACAAAAAGTTGCTCATAATTAATGAGCCTACTTTCCTCTACACGGGTGCAAATAAATTTTAGTAAAGTTCTTAAAAGTAGGTAGGTTTTGACGTCTCATTGACAGCAATATCATCATAGATGAAATCAAAAACACGTGAAACACTACCAAAACAATTAAAAAACACGAGTGACTCACCCAGGATTCGAATTATTAAAAACTCGTAAAATTAAGCTAGCTTGCAATCAACTGCGTCATGGAGGTAGGATTCGGAGTATCAACTTCCGATGTAATCAGTGTAATGTTTTGAATGATAGGGTTCACTAACCTGAAATATTTAAACTGCCATCATTTTGAAAATAAGTTTCTGAGCCACTAAAAAATCTTAAGTTTGCATAGTACACCATAACGCTACTTATGTGAAAAAATTTGGTGGATATCTGAAGATTAGTCTCCAAGATATGGCATAAAAATCTCATTTTCTTAAACAGAGCTATCTTACAAAATTGTTTAAAAAGAGGCTTTGTACACAATGTTTCTAATAGATACTGTCCGCATAAAAGTTTGATTGAAATTGTTAAATTGTAAAATAGATAATCCAAATATGTCTAAATATTGATATGGACACCATTTTGAAAACAGTTGTATGACCCTATTTTAACAATGTAATTTTACAAAGCCTCCTGTAGGTGTGCAAAATTTTGTGGGAATTAGATGAATTATTCTGGAAATATGGCAAAATGTTCAATTTACTCACCTGAGAGTACTTTGCAAAAATCCAACAAAAGAGGATTTCTGTGCGCATAAATGATGCTTCTAATGAATACTGTTTCTTGACAAAATTTGGTTGAATTTTGTCGAAACGTTTCATAGATATAACATATCAATCTGAATTATAAATATGAACCGCATTACAACATGCCTGCCACAAATAACACATGTAAATTTACATATCTTACTGTAGCAAGACATGCATGCAATTTTGATATGAATCGGTTGATTGTTCCTCGAGATATGGCACAAAACCTCCACTGTTAAAATGACGATCCTCACAAATGGAGGACAAAAAGCTCACGTTTTAGCACATTCGATGATTGTCATATTTAAGATATTCAAAGGTATATTTAACTCTGTTAGATTGTTTCGTAGATATAGCCCACTAAGCTGTCAATTGTTTCCCGAGAAATTACACAAAATCTTTATTAATTCATGTAGCGCTATATTACAAAATGGTCTGCAAAAGTGGTTATTGTTTGTCTGTATGATGCTTGTAACATATACCGTCAGTGTAAGAAATTTTGTTGAAATTGGTCAAACGGATTTGTGGTTATACAAATAAACCTAAAATATTTTCATTGCCGCCATTTTAAAGATAAGTGCCTGATAAAGTTGAATTACTTCTATTTCTTGGCCTATCTTAGTATTACTTAAGTGCTAAATTTGGCGGAAGTAGTTTTCGATGTATAACGTAAAGGTTAAATTTTTTCATGTTGTGCTATCTTCCGAAATGGCTTACCAACAACAATATTCACCTCTGAACTCATTTCTTATAACTTCCGCTGTCAGCAAACAAAATGTAGTTTAAATTGGTTGAATAGTTCCCGAGATATGATATATCACACTTAATCCTAAAATGGCCGCTATTTTGAAAGTAAGTGGCCAGCGTGATCGAAAAATTTAATAGTCCAATGTCCTTATTTAGTAATATATATGTGTAGCGAGTTTGTGAAATTCTGTTTACGGGTTCAAAAATTTAAATGAGACACACACACACACACACAGTCACACACATACAAACATACATACACAGACACACAGAAAGAAAAGTGACCACATAAGCCTTTCCTTCTCTCGGAAAGTAGTTTCTCTAACTACTTAAAAAATAAACTTTTGCCAGTTGGTATAAAGAGGCTATTTTCAGTGTTTGTCACATGTAATCTTTATCTACTGTTTTATTGTATGTTACAGCTGCCGTATTTAGGATTTTATTTAACACTTAATTTACATGGCAATGTTTTTCAAACTGAAATGTTATTCATCGTTGTGATCGTATTTGGGAGTCATTCGTAACTAGTGAATAGTGGGTTGTGAACAAAGCCCACGAGCCCAAGCACAGTATTTGGTTAATTGGTTAATTGTCATGGTAACTCATAGTATGATTGCACAGTGCAAAAAATTACGTATAAGTACTAAGTTAAACGGATTTATGGCCATACTGTTTTCCGCCAGGGAGGACGCCATCCCTGTTGGGTCTGGCTTGGTAAATTTTTAAATTTAATTTCAGAACAATGCTACCTAGTCTGAGATTTTATACAGACAGCTCGACGGGGGCGAAGACGTGCTGCATTTCGCGTTAAGAAGAGAATCTGTATGAGCTACAAACGCGGGTAATTGTTTAATTTCAAGTTTTTACTACCGCGATGTGTAACGGCATATACATGAAGGACTGTATGTGATGTACCTTGGGCTTGATAGCCTGTGCAGGGAAGATTCTGAAGAAGACTTGACGTGAAGGGGAATGCCGACTGGGCACGGCAGCTATCAGATCTTCGAGATGCTACTAGAAATTTAAACGTCATACAAGTTTTTTAAAATTTCCGACCGCAAACACAACAAAAAAAAATGAATTTTTAAAAAATAATTGAAGCATTTTTTTCTATGATTCGCCATCTTGGATTTACCATGTAACTGGGTTGCTAGCATGATTTACCTACGGAGCCCTGTCATTTATATTATAAGTAGCGCCTATTTATCTATCACACATGTGTAAATCTTCTTACTATACAATACTTTATATTACTGATACAATTAATGAACCTACTGTCCTATGTGCTACATGGATGCAAATACAAATTTTTTATTAAGTTCTTGAAAGCTTCTTGACGTCTTGTTGACAGCAACCTAATTTGAGATGAAACCAGAAACATATCCAACAGTAGTGAGACAATTACAGATGCACACGTGCCTTACCCGGGACTTTACTCATAAAGCATCGTACTATAAACTAACGTGCGATCGAATGCATTGCGGATGTAATCAGTCTAATGTTTTGAATGATAGAGTTTACTAACCTGAAATATTTACACCGCCGTCATTTAGAAAATAAGTGTCTGAGCCAATTAAAACACGTAAGAATACGTTTAAATGGCCTACCATAGTGCAACTTGTGTGAAGAATTTGTTGGGAAATTGGTTCATTGGTCCCAGAAAATGGCATAAAAACTTTATTTTGTTGTTACAATGTTACAAAAAATTTTTTTTTAAGTTTCTCAATACAATGCTTCTAGTATATACTGTTACAATAAAAGTTTGGTTGAATTCTATTAAATAGTTTAAAAGATATGACAAACTTATCCAAAAATTCGGCCATCACTATTTATAAGGATGCCATTTTGAAAATCAATATCTTACCTACTAATATCATGTATGTTTACATGGCCTTCTGTAGCACTAATAGGGTGTAACATTTGGTAGAAAGTAGTTGAATTTTCCCGGAAATATGGCAAAATGTTTAATTTTACCACGTGGACTTATTTTGCAAAAGGCCTGCAAAAGAGAATATTTGTTTGCATAATAGATGCTTTTAATGAATTCTTTTAGTGTACAAAATTGGGTTAATTGTTGAATTGTTTAACAGATATAACATACTAACCCAAATTATTTATATCAAGGCACCAGCCTACCTAGCGCTTCTTTCCGCATTTGAGGCCGAGAAGCGCAGAAGCGATAAGGGCGACACTGCCACGCCCCACAAGTGCGCCATCGCCACTAAGCGAAAGGCTCTGAACTGGCGTGCAGTGTTCCAGTCGCACAGTGTATACCTATGGGACTTCCAACTGAGATCGTGTTATTTTATAGGTGAGAAGTCTATAAGAAGCTTCAATGTAGGCAGTGCCTTTGAATAGTTGTGTGGGTATCTCTGACTTGAATATTTTGAAATACAGCACTTTGAAACAGCAATTTTGAGCCATTTTCGAATACTCTGAAAGTGTGTTGCTAATGTGCGTGGTGTCTTGAAAGCACTCAACAGCCCTCGTATGATGAACGTGTTCTCAGCACATTGGACGCACGTTTAATGGTTTCGTAGAAAAACAAGTCTTTCAAACACTCTGCAACGCATTTCAAGAGCCAGGTTGGCGGGAGCCTTAACGCCATTAAAAATAGACCTGACATAGCCTTAAACATATTAGTTTGCATAGCCTGCTGTAAAAATACCTGTCTAAAAATCTGGTTGGAATCGGTTGATTGGACCTCATGATGTGGCATATAACCTAATTTTATTTTCATGTGACGATCTTAAGAAATTGAGGACAAAAATGTTATGTATTAGTACATTCTATGATTGTCATAGACACAGCATAAAAGGTTCAGTTAAATTTAACTACGTTGTTTCGTAGACAGCGCACACTAAGGTAAAGTGTTATTGTAGCGTCCATTCTGAAAATGAGTGACTGCTTCACTTATAACATACGAACTAATATGGCCTACTACAGTACAATGGCGGACAAAAGAGGCTCCCTGCTGACACATTTCATAGTTAGAGTAAATACTGTCAGCATACAAATTTTGTTTGGAATGAATTAAATGGTTTCGACGCTTTTGAATACTTAGCTAAATTTTCTAAAAGGCAGTCATTTTGAAAATAAGTGTCTGACGTACTTAAAACATACCAGTTTACATCCCTGCCGCAGTACTGTTTGCTTGCCAATTTTGGTGGGAATCGGCCAATTGTTTCCTGAGATGCGACATAAAAACTCTATTTATTAGTGTGATGCCGTCTTTCAAAATGGCAGTTAAAGTAGTTGTGTGATGATCAACACTTTCAGCACACAAAATTTCGTCTAAATTGGTCGAACGGTATGGCAGATATACCAAATATACATAAAATATTTGTATGGTCACAATTTTGAAAATAAGACTCGTATCTTTTTAAAATGTATAAATAAGCATGGCTACCACAGAGTTTCTTAGTTGCCAAATTTCACGAGGATTGGTCGAGTGGTTTTCGAGATGTAATCTAAAGGCGTTATTTTTTTATATGTTGCTATCGTTTAAAATCGCTGACCAACAAAAAAATCAGTTTCTAAATACAATGCTGATATAATGTACTGCAAAATAAAATATTTGAAAAAAATCGCTTTAATGGTTCCCGATATATAATATATCACCCTAAATATTAAAATTTTCGCCACTCTGAAAGTAAGCGTCTGGCGTGATCGAAAACTATAAAAGTCAGTTCTCCTTACTAAGTAAAACTGTGTACCGAGTTTGGTGAAATTCGGTTTAGCGTTCAAACGTTTTAAGTGGGAGACACACACACACATCCCTACACACACATATACATACATACACACACCTACACACATACACTGGAGAGCCAAAAAAACTGGTATAGGCGTGCGTATTCAAATAACAGACGTATGGAACCAATCAGAGTAACGCGATGCGGTCGGCAGCTAGATCGGTTACCGCTGCTACAATGGCAGGTTATCAAGATTGAAGTGAGTTTGAACGTGGTGTTATAGTCGGCGCACGAGAGATGGGACATAGCATCTCCGAGGTAGCGACAACATTAGTATGTTCGCGTACCATTTCACGANACCATTTCGCGAGTGTGCCGTGAATACCGGGAATCCGGTAAAACATCAAATCTTCGACATCGCTGCGGCCGGAAAAAGATCGTGAACGAATGGAACAAACGACGACTGACGAGAATCATTAAACGTGACAGACGTGCAATCCTTTCTCAAATTGACGCAGATTTCAATGCTGGGGCATCAACAAGTGCCAGCGTGCGAACTATTCAACGGACCATCATTGATATGGGCTTTCGGAGCCAAAGGCCCACTCGTGTACCGTCGTTGACTGCACGACACAAAACTTTTCGCCTCGCCTGGGCCCGCCAACACCACCATTGGGGCCTGTTGATGACTGGAAACACGTTGCCTGGTCTGACGAGTCTCGTTTCCAATTGTATCAGGTGGATGGACGTGTACNGACTGGAAACACGTTGCCTGGTCTGACGAGTCTCGTTTCCAATTGTATCAGGTGGATGGACGTGTACGGGAATGGAAACATCCTCATGAATCAATGGACCCTACATGTCAACAGGGGAATGTTCAAGCTGGTGGAGACTCTGTCATGGTATGGGGTGAGTGCAGTTGCTGTGAAATGGGACCCCTGATACGTCTAGATACGACTCTGACAGGTGACAGATACGTAAGCATTCTGTCCGATCACCTGCACCCATTCATGTCCATTGTGTATTCCCACGAACGTGGACAATTCCAGCAGGACAATGGGACACCCCACACGTAGAGAGTTGCTACCGAGTAGCTCCAGGAACACTCTTCTGACTTTAGACACTTCCATTGGCCACCTAAATCACCAGACATGAACATTATTTAGCATATCTGAGATGCCTTGCAACGTTCTGTTTAGAAGAGATCTCCATCGCCTCGCACTGCTATGGATTTGTGGACTGCCCTGCAGGATTCATGGTGTGTAGTGCCTCCTGCATACCTTCAGACATTAGTCGTGTCCATGCCACGTCGTCTTGCGGCACTTCTGCGTGCTCGCGGGGGCCCTACGCGATATTAGGCAGGTGTACCAGTTTTTTTTTGCTCTTCAGTACATAGACACGCAGACAAGAAAGTGACTTCATGGGCCCTTCTTTCCTTAGGAAAAATGGGTAAAATGGACAGACAAAATCAAACATATTAAAGAAATTAGGTTGTTGTGCGAACATTGGCAAGAATCATGTACCATATAAGCTAAAACACATGTAGACTTTTCTTGTTGGTGATAAGGGGATAAGTATAAATATTAGACACTTGCTTATGACCTCCTTCAAAGAACTTTGTTTGTGGGAGCGGGGGCGTTTGAGCTATTAGTGAGTCATTTGAGCCAGGAGTCATTAGTGGTCTAAGTGCTATTTGATTAACGAATAAATTGGGTGCCTCCAGGGTGGACTCTAATGGCCGGCATCCTATAACCTTGTTAATTGATTTTCCCACCTCCCTGTCCCCCTTGGAGATGTGTGTACTGTGACTGGCTGTCGTCTTCCCTTGCCTCTCAGGAGCTTTTTTTTGTGATTGGCCATCTAATTGGTGGATACCCTTTTGGTGGACAAAGCGCCCAAGCAACACTTCAGGGACTATGAAATTTTTTGATGGTAGTTTGTCGGAAGAGGGAGTGAGAGGAGGGAAGTGTTGTGGTGTTAAATGTATAGTCGTGTCCTCCTTGGTTCGAATCCCATCGAGGGTAATTAAAGTGTAATTACATTTGTACTGGCATAGTCCTTGGTTCAAAACATGTCGAGACCAATTAAATCATATTTATGTTTGTAATGGCATAGTCCTTGGTTCGAGACCCGCCGAAGGTATTTAGATGTGATTAGGTGTAATTGTATAATGAGTAATTGCATAGTGAACAATGACGAGAAAANACCCGCCGAAGGTATTTAGATGTGATTAGGTGTAATTGTATAATGAGTAATTGCATAGTGAACAATGACGAGAAAAATGAGAGAGACTAAGTACATGTACCGAGAGAGTAATTATACACTAAGTACACATGTTTACCAATCGGATGTTGAAACGCAACTGAGGTTGGTGAGGTGCTCCTCGGTTCGAGTCCCATCGAGATTAGTAAAAGTTTAATTACATATGTTAATTAAACCATAATTATATGTGAGTAAGTATTTGTAATTAAATGTTAAACCTCTATGAGAGTCAGCAGCATACTGAACTCCAACACAGAGTATGACCTTAAACAATAATAATAATAAATCAGAGTAATTGCGTATCGAGAGTAGTTACAGAGGAAGAAAATTTGTCGGGAACAAGTACACATCCGAACAGTTTGGAGGCTTNAATTACGTATCGAGAGTAGTTACAGAGGAAGAAAATTTGTCGGGAACAAGTACACATCCGAACAGTTTGGAGGCTTGATGCATACTGAGTTTAAAACAATAATATATTTTTATTAAAACCCCCACCATCTTGGACGACATATAGGAGAAACAATATTTTTAATTAATACAGTCTTCACTAAACACCATGTTAAACAGATGTGATTTTAATCCCTGTTGAAAAGACCACCTTTAATTTGAATATGTGTTTTAAATAATAGCAGCCACACAATCATGCTAATATCATGTCGGCATACTTTAACTAAACAAAAAATTCCGCAGAGTCCTCGAGTACCTAGAAGGGGCATGCCCTTGCTGTCGGGCGAGAGTGTTTGCATTTTTCCCGCAAGGAGCGCTGTGCGGCGAGGAGAGCCAGTCGACTGGCAGACGCGAGAGAAACCTCAAGCCGCTCCCTGAATAATGGCAGGAAGGGGTAGACAGCCCTGAGGAATGACGAGGGGGCGAGAGTCGTTCCATTGAATGCCGACAGGCGCGTGGAGATCATCGCAGGAGACAGCCTTCACCCTTGGAAGAGAAAACATGAACATTCTCAGAAGGGCAAGGGGGGGGGAGGTGATGGGTGGCACACATCCCAACGTGTATCGATCGCCTGGGGACCACATAGTTCCATAATTGCTTATGGGCGTGCTGAAATCGTGGTGGGAGACCTCAGTCTGCCTTCAACCTCGCACGAGAGAGTATTGCTCTCAGAAGGGAAGAGAAGGGACACGCATCCCCTCCTGTTTCGATCGCTTGCCGGGCGGGCAAAGGGACTAGATACCCCTCCAACACCTCTCTCAAAGGATGGTTGTTTTGAATGGGAGTCGAATAACAATTGCATGTCTTCGAGAGCAGTTTTGTGTGGGTTGGTGTCTGTACGAATGTTTAGGTATGTGTAAAAGTGCATGTGTGTGCATGTAAGTATGTAGGAGAGTGCAACTGTGTGTTAAGTATGTGTGTAAATCCGGCTGTTAGGGTTTGGCCATACTGGTTCTCTATGGTTCGACCCTCAATAAGGGCCAAAGTAAGTAAATTAATAGCATGGGTAGGAAGTTTGTTAACATTTGCTGAAAGTGATACCAGTCAAGTTTTAAATTACTAATGGTGTGATCAGTGTACACTTCTTCATAGCTCGAAATACGAAATATCTTCTATAACATGTCATCCAAACCCATACTAATGTAAACATGATGGTGCAGGTTAAATTTATAGTTTTTTAAAAAGTGTTACACTAGTTAATAATGCATCTCGGTAGACACACATTCATTAATGTGTAGACTGATGCTGAAACTTACATTAATAATTGCAGTGTTAATCTAAAAAGAACACGTGCACTCACACCGACGATTATTACAGTTGGATTATGTAATATTGATAAAAAAAATCTACTCTTAACAACTACCAGGGGTCTTGTTAAACGAACTGAGTTTTTTTCTTTTAATCATCAAAAGCGATAAACAACTGATAAATACATTTTGGAAGACACACTCGTAGTTTGTGCTCGCAAATATTTTTTTAATTTTTAAGTCAATATCTTATTACATTACCAGCTGCAGTGTTAAGTGACTAAAATACGTGTGTTTATATGAGTGTGTGAGTGCGCGCACGGGCCCGCATTTCTTTCTGACGACCATTGAAGCTGTGAGAGCCAGCCAACTAAAGAACAGCTGCCAGGGAGGGTGTAGGTAGAGGGCCCATATGATTCCAAACTCTGCTGACAGACAGCGCCACGATCGTCTGAGTGGTTCCAGTACAGATAGTACTTCGAACAAGAAGACCTCGCATCGTGTTCGCGTATCCATTTGGCAACACCAGAGCACACACGTGTTCCGCATTTCAATCAAATCTAGCATCCCACTTATATAAAAAAATGAAAAAAAAATGTGTATGCCTCGCTACACTTCAAAATAAACAAACAATATTTTACACCAAATAAAATAATTTGATATAATAAACACATGTATTTTATTACTATATATGAATACTGAAATACAAAATCGCATACATATTCCCCACAATCATGTGCATAAATTGTTAAAAACAAAACACTAATGCGATTAATTGCCTTTACTCTTTGCAATATGTTTCACTTTGTTGTAAACAATTGACCACACAACATGCATCGATGAAGATCACACTCAGGGTTCTTTAAATAACTTTTCCTCATGTGATGATATATATTACGTCGTAATGTAGATAACTTCCAACAAAAACTACACTGACAACCAGACACCGGCGAGATTTCCACCGCAACATCTTGTTCGCATGACAACGAATATTTTTCAAGCTGCATATTTTCAGTTAGCACACACTGGCATTTATCGCAACAATGTTAATTTCCAACAGTTTTTCCCAAACAAAAATTTTTTAATGTCTTCTCAAATTGCGAATTAAAGCCATATTTTTCCCGCAGTATACACGCTGATATCGAGGTCTTGTTTTTTTTTCTTTCTAAAGTAGCTGGCGGCGAGGAATTTGGAGACGAAATCGAATTACTATATACTGTTAAAGGATAGTTGCAAATAAACACATGTCTCCTTAGTGTATTCTCATTTTTAAACAAACGAAGACATAGTGTAAAACGATACAAATTCAATTTAGGACTCTTGGAATATGCCCTGTTTTCATGTTGCCGCACATAACGAAATACCTTAAATGTTTGACTAGAGAAACGACATACGGGCTTTCTTTCCGTTCGTGCTCTGCCTGCACATACTGCTTTTTGTAGTTGTAGTAATGGGAACCGCTATCTTTCGGTGGAACAATCCTGACATGTTTGCCATCGATCGCATCCAAACAATGAGGAAACTGCCGTTTCTCTTCAAAATCTGAAGCGATTTTCAACCTCCCATTTGCTGTTTTAGGGAACTGGAACAAAAAAAAAGCAAACCATATTTAATTACTTTCGACAGACAGACAGACACACACACATACACACGAACAATTTTGTTTTTATATCTACCCAATGCCATTTTATGTTATATTCATCTGATATAGCCTTCTATTCTTGTACATTTTGTGGAAACTGAAAATATATGTTCCATTTTGTTTCAGGAAGATTCTGAATCCACGGATCTAGAACAATTCCATCAACGAGAGGTCACCTCATCGGCTCTGCCAACACCAGGAGATGATGGNTATGCCAACACCAGTAGATGATGGATCAACTACATCACGAAGTGTGACACCATCACCAAGTGTACTGCGGCCAAAGCGGAAAAAGAACCTGACTCCAACTGATGAGGTGATACAGCAAGCGGGACAGCAGCTAAAATCTATTCGTCCTGATGATGAATTCGAAGCCTACGGAAAGTATATAGCCCATAAGCTACATTCCCTTAAATGTAACAAGGCCGTATTCGCNTTTAACAAGGCCGTATTCGCTCGATAACTCATTAATGACGTAGCGTGTAAACCCACCTTTAAAGCTGGGTTTACACTCTACGATAAATCGTAACGATGATATTACGATAACAATTTATTGTTATAAATAAATCGAAAGTGTGAGTACTGAGTACATGCAACGATTTCTTTTCCAATATTCATTGTCGACCGCTGTACGACTCAGTCAGCTGTTGCGATGGAGGAAGTACTGTTGTGGTCTTTATATGTTATTTGTTTAGCGAGAAATGTGAAAAAGTCGGGAAAACCAAGAAGAAAGTGGAGTCACCAGTGGTTGCTGAAAAAAAGGGCGTTTTCTCATATCAAGTTATTGAAAGAGTTGCGAAATGAACCCAATGACTGGCGGAATTATTTGAGAATGGATGAAGAGATTTACGTTGAGTTGTTAAGTTTAGTTCCTCAATTTATTATGAAAAATGATACTGTTATGAGAAAAGCAATATCTCATCATGAAAGACTCTCAGCTACCTTAAGATTCGTTGCCACCGGAAGAAGCTTTAAGGACATGAAATTTTTAACTGTCATTGTTAAACCAGCTCTCTGCAAAATAATCACGGAAAGCTGTAAGGCTATCTACAAAGTATTAAAATAATTCATACAGATATGTTAATGAACAGTTTTTTATACTTTTAATCCATATGCAATACAAACCATTATAACTAAATGTAATACAATATTAAGTAAATAATCATAGAATATGTTTAACAGATGAAAATATCCTGCTACACCTCAAAATTTGAAAAGTAGGTAGAAAAATTGTTTTCCATTAACTGGTTGGGATTTATGTTAGTTGAACTTGACATGTTGTTTGAGTTAGTGGATTGTTCAGTTTTGGGTTGTTGAGGATTATATTGTTGAGAATTGGGTTGTTGAGATTCGGGTTGCTGAGGATCGGGTTCTTGAGAATTGGAATGTTGAGAATTGGGTTCTTGAGAATTGGGTTCTTGAGAATTGGGTTCTTGAGAGTTAGATTGTTGNATTGGAATGTTGAGAATTGGGTTCTTGAGAATTGGGTTCTTGAGAATTGGGTTCTTGAGAGTTAGATTGTTGAGAAGTGGGTTGTTGAGATTCGGGTTGATGATAATTGGTATGTTGAGAATTGGGTTTTTGAGAGTTGGGTTGTTCAGGTTTGTATGTTTAAGAGTTTGGGAATATCGTGCTTGAGAGTTTGGGAGTATCGTGTTAAGCCGTTGAACGTTATTGGATGGACGAGGATTGTGTTGTTGAGGGTAGGGTATCTGAGGGTAAGAGAGTTGAT